>CM046328.1:27080449-27326907 GCA_025403435.1 Artocarpus heterophyllus
CTAAGCTTATAATTAATTAAGTAAGTAATTATGATAATAAAAAAATGGCCATAGTAACATGTTGACAATATTACAAACTTAACGGCTTACTTTGCATCAAAAAGAAAAAAAGAGAAAGTAAAAAGTGATTTCTTTTCCCCTTTTAATAATATGCATAAAAGTAAAAAGTGATTTCCTTTCCCTTTTAATAATATGCATGTTTACTTATAAAATTAGTAGTGAGAATTTTGTGGAAATATAGAAAATGAGAGAAAGGAAGACAAATTTAGTATTGATTCTTCACATATGCTTTAGTATTGATTCTTGAATGAATGTCAAATTTACTGAGATGTTTCTATTTAAATGATATGATTCAATGGTTATTTAATACATTCATGATAAGATTGTCATTTCTAAATTAATAAACACTAAAAAAGAAATGCAAGTGTTTTCCATTACATTATCAAATATGAGTAAATTACACTAAAAAGAGAATATATGATACTCATTCCTATTACTTTATTACTTTATTTTTCTCTTCAATATTGTTACCTTTGTTTTCAATAAAATAATAAAAGAGCAAGCCTAGCCTAGCTAGTATGGGACTTGCTCTTGCTCGATATCGTCCGCTAGCTTCTTCTTCTTCTTCTTGGTGCAGGGAAGAGAAAAAGAAAAAAAACAAAAAAACAAAAAAACAAAATATAAGAGGTAACTATTCACATAAAAATTTTATTACAACGACAGTCCATCTAAACCAAGCTGTCATCATTAATTAATTTGGCACTCAATTTATTGAATGTTACAGAAAACTACGAAGTAAAATAACAATGCTAGAAGAATGAACTAGCGGCAAATAAAAATATGCTTATGAACTCGACATTAAAAAATTACAAAAGATGGAAATTTAACTCAAAAGGCCTTTTAAACTTTGCCTTGTTCTTCAATACATTTTTCGTGTCACAAAGGTTCACAAAGTAATTAACAACAAATTTCTAGCATATTACTGGCATCCGTTGAAATTTTCTATATCCTGATCAACTTTACTGATTTAGGGAAGTGAGAAATTCTCAGAGTTGAGTTTTTTAAATAACACCATTTGTAGAAATATTTCAAGAAAAATATTGTTCTTGGGAAAAGAGAAAATAGTGTTAGAAGGTAAGAATAATTAATATACTTCTAATATATGGATAGAGATTGCTCATTTTTCTTAGTATGATGTGGTGTGACACGATTATGTTTATATATATAAACTGAAGAGAACAATTAGTATCAGTATTAGTTCATACCTAATAATCAACATTGTTTTACTGATATATATATATATATATATATATATATATGTACATAATTATTTTTCAATTATTTTATTCAATTATAAATATGTGCTTCTCATTTATTGTCATATGACCAATTCTTACAGCACATATTTATCATATACTTAATATTCTTATCAAATTTTTGCGTTATTTGAGTTTCTAAAACATTAATCTAAAATTCTATATTAATATAAATTTATGCAGGTTTCATAAATTTTACACAAATTTTCTACCAACAATGATGTTTTCGTCAAATTTAGGCATTAATACATGTTCATATCTTCATCTTTAGTTGTATGATGCATGCACTTATATAAAAAAAATCCTAAACTTGTACAATTTTAGACCATAATCTGATAACAGTGGGCGGTTGATTTTATTAATTTTTCTCAACAAAAAAGGCTTAATGAGACATATGGTATAATTATGATTATAAAATCAGAATATGATTTTAATTTACAAATATTCTATATATGGTTTCAAATAATATCATTAAAATAATCATAATATTCTATATATGGTTTCAAATAATATCATTAAAATAATCATTGTGATTATATAATACAAAATGTGATATTATTATAACAGCTACCGTGTAATTATGATAATTTTTAAGATATTCTACAAATTTTGTCCAATTTCAATTTCATCATAGAAAATTTACCTACACGAAACTGTGACCAAACGTGGAGGTATATAAAAAAGGATGCGCCCAAATTGATTGATAATTGTAAATAAATGTAAACGACGACAGAATATTAGTGATACAAGGTAAGCTTTGTATGTATCTCAAACTGAGATTTACAAATTATGTGCCAATCACTTCGTGTGTTTCAAATGTTTTAAACGAAGTTCACAAGAACAAACGATTAATAGACACAAGTTTTTAATCGTTCAAAACAGGCTAGATTATCAGTTTTAAGAACTTGACCTCCCTTATGTCTTAACTATTTTGAATTATTTTTTACAGTAAAAATCCTTCTCATTCTCCTTTTTTTTTATAAACCATAGTTTTTAAACATCAATTTTTTAATGTAATGTTTTATTATCGTGTTAAACTTATACATTCCTAAGTACATCAATTCAAAATCACTGTTTAATCCATGCAATTTTAAAACTACACTATTCTGAATCTGTCTGGCACACGAATCCTTAATTGTTCAAAACTATATAACCCTTTCTATTTTATCATCAAAAAAATAAATGAAACGAAAAAAAAATTCAGATTGCCATAATTTATAAATAAAATAAATCAGAACAGACAACTGACAAGGCGAGTACAAATAATTTCTTAAAAAGAAATTAAGATATCTTAACGGACACGTGAACGTGTTTCCTAGGGGGTACTATTGTTCTGTTGATTAAAAAGAGGAAATTAATATCTCCACTTGTAAAGAAAAAACATGATTTGAAAACGTGTTTCAGAGGCAGGTGGAATTCCCATACTCCCTATACAAAAAACATTGGATCACTCTCATCCATGAATCAATATTTTCATTTTTCTTAGAGAAATAAATAAGATTATGGAGATCATAAACTTGCAGAATATTTGTAGCTGGGTTGTGATTGTGATATTCTCTATTGCCTTGTTGATAAAAACCTCCGTTGGTTACCAATGCCGGATCCAAGGTGGGGTTGCTCTTTGTAAGAATGGTCTACATATGTTGCAGCAAATGGGGTTGGTGTGGGTCCTTGATTGGCACCTATTGTCATCCTGGTTAATGTTCATTTTCTAGTACCACCTCATCAATATCAAATAATAATTTCTACCAACAATAATATTAGCAGCATCATATTCATAACACCATCCCTCTTTGAAGAAATGCTTCATATCCGCTCCCAAGCATAAGTACCGTCACATGAGAGCTCAAGCTAGTTTAAGTCAAGATAAAATTACTAGTTGTTTCCTACGAATATGCAACAGAATAAGTGTTATAGTATGATATACTGCTATGGTCAAAGTCCATCAGCATGGGAGCTGAAAAGCCTCAAACAACTTCTTATAAGTCACTCGAGGAAATACTAAATGATCAGTAATAACTCAACGTATGTATGTAACACTACTTGAACTTTTCCCTAGCAGATCTAATCCCACGTTAGCCACTATTAACTTCATGATGTCTGAGTACTCACCTACATAATCGCCATCATGAGATTAATGTGCATCACTCATTTACCTTGATAACCCATTTTGAAAACCCTCAAAGCGAAATCAGAATACCAACGTCAGACCAAGAGTAAATTAATAGTTCTCTTAGCCTACGAATATTTCCCATCGTGGCTTGGATCCATAGACAAAGACAATCACGTCAAGACAATTAACGGGGATGCCCAAAAAAAAAAACCAGGAGGATCTACTTATGTCACAGACGACAAAAGTCTTTCACAATATGCCATGCATTGATATTTTAGTTTTACTGGTGGGATCATTTACCCTTTTAATTTTTGTTTTTTTTCCCCCTTCCTCTCCTCACTACAACAAGTAATATTTAATGACACCTGAAACCTGTTGTAAAATGTTTTTCCCTACATTGGTTTAGATGTATTCTATAAGATGGTCGTTGCACTAAAGTTTTGATGGCATTTACTTAGATGTCGTCTAAAAAGGGTCTCAACGACACCTCCTATTTGTCTTGAAAAGCTAATATTGCAATGCCTAATACGATATGGTTTATTCTCCCTAAGATTCTTAGATGTCATTAAAATATTTTAATGATTGCTGCATAATTTGCCATTAAAAGATATTGATATTAGACAAGCTATTTCTAATTTATTTAGATACCTCTTTTAATTTTAGTAACTTTGATTTACTACTATAGATTCAATATATAATTAAATTTAAATTAAATCAAATCCATAATTGAAACTTTTTTTGGATTAACTTGATTTACTGGTATAGATTCAATATATAATTAAATTTAAATCAAATCAAATCTACAATTCAAACTTTTTTTTTGGATTATGCAGTCTTCTTCCCTCAAATGAAAACCTTTTTTTAATGTTGCCATTGGAGTGTAATTATACATCTTCTGCTTAGTTAAATGAAAGAGCAGAGCTTCTATTAAGAGGTTTCGGGTAAATTGTCCTTTTTAAGCCTTGTAAATATCCAAAATTTTTGAAAAAATTAAGAAAACATTTGTTTTTGTACATCAATGATATACTGATTTGTAGTCTATCATTGATTAATTTGATAGCTTATTCACTTAATAATTTACAGATTTCTAGATGATAAAACATTAGTAGATCAAGGAGTCAATTTATTAGTGATAAATTATATATAGTTAATAAATGATATATTAATGTTAATCAATGGCGTACATCAATAACATATAGGTTGTTTCAATGATGTATCACCATAAAAAAAAAGGTCATTTTTCTTCAAAAAATTCAACCAATTTTATAATTGTTGAAAAGTACAACTATTTATTTAAAAAGGTGATCAAAATAGGACATTTATCTAATTTTCTCATTTTGAATTTTTTGAATTTGTGGGAGTTCGCTTTTATTATTATTATTATTATTATTATTATTATTATTATTTTACTTTGTAATTTTCTTTCAAATGTAATAAATTGAGTGCCAAGTAATTATTAATGTCAGCTTAGTTTAGTTGGACTGTTGGACTGTTGGTTGACTAAAAGTTGCGAATAGTTACCTATTTTGCATCTTTTTACCTTTTTTCTTGCACAAAAAAAGAAAAAAATAATTAAAAAAAACTAGCGAACAAAATGCACAAGAGCTGATGGAGATCTCGAGCAAGCCCCACACTCGCTAATAAGCTAGGCTTGCTCTTTGTTATTTTTATTAATTTAAGATAAGTTAGACATTATTATGATCATGATATGAGAAAACCAGAATACAACGTCTAAACCCATTGCAAGTAATCATACGTACTAAATTTATCGTACAATATTCACGCTTGGTCGACATACATTTTTAGTACTTTTCCATATTTAGGATCCATCAGGCCACTGCCGAAAGATAATTGATCATAGCAGTCGAAGTAACCCAAAGTGTCCTCAACCCCCAATATTTTCAAGTACCTCTCGTAGAAGCCAATTCGAAACTCTACTTGTTTCACATAACCCCTCCCGCATTCTATCCCTCCATTGATAATGTTAGTGATCACACCATAGCCAGGATGTCGATTAGCCCTCAAGTCCGCCGCAGTCGGTGTCCATTGCTCAGTGATTACATCGTGGCACGACGGCTTGTTGTCACGTGGAGTCATCCATAACCATATGGCTGCTTCAAATGTTAGAACTTGGTCTGTGGCAGCCAAATCAGGATTGCTTAGAAGGTCTAATCCAAGTGCTTCACCCGCTGGTCCATAATAATAATGAAAAGAAAAATAAAAAGTAATAGAATCATATATTCTCTTTTTAGTGTAATTTACTTATATATTTTAGTGTAATTTACTTATATATTTGATAATCTAATGAAAAACACTTACATTTCCTTTATAGTGTTTATTAACTTAGAAATGATAATCTTATTATCAATGTATTAAATAACTTTTGAATCATATAATTTAAATATAAACTTCTGGATAAATTTGACATTTATTAATCAAGAATTAATACTAAAGCAGATGTGAAGATTCGTTTCCCTTTCTCTCATTCTCTATATTTTCATAAAATTCCCATTATTGATTTTATAAATAAACATGCATATTATTAAAAAAGAAAAGAAATCATTCTTTACTTTCTCTCTTTTGCTTTTTGATGCAAAGTAAATCCTTAGGTTTTTAGTATTGTCAACATGTTACTATGGCCATTTTTTTATTATCATAATTACTTAATTAATTAATTATAAGCTTAGTGAGATGGAACTTACCTAGTGAGTTGAATAGGTCCTCGGCCATAATATAGTTGTCCAGAAACGCAAGGCCACTCCACGCTATCATAACAATACACACCTCGGTATTGTTCCCTTATATAACATTATCCCCATGCATATCTACCATCTGGTGCACCGTCATATCCTCCTATACAAATGCGTGAATTAATTTATGAGCAATATATAATTGCTTCCAAATATATATATATATGTGTGTGTGTGTGTGTGTGTGTGTAAGATAATGACAAAAAATTTTAACATGTAAAATCACTAAACCCAGGAAGGAGCAAAGATATAAACAAGTAAAAATTACGACCAGGTCATGAAACATGGAGTGGGGGGTCATATTGAGGATCAGAAAGTGTTATAAATGAGTGTAGTTAATACCTGTGGTTTCTTGAGAGGTTTGACCAAAGAAAGCAGCAAGCTTTCTCTTACGAATGTCGGGGGAGCCAGTTGTGCCGAAGGCAGGAAACCGTCTGGCAGCAGTGAGGAAAGCCTCGTAGGTGTAGAAGCCACGGGCTTCGCAATCACCGTCATTTCGATAGGGAAGAAACTCCTCGAAGATCGCCTCAGTGACGATGTGGTTGACATCGTCAGGTGAGATTGGTGGTGGTGGTGTAAAGGGAGGAGGCGGCGGTGGCGGACTGGGGCATTGGGACTGGCAGTTGCCTGGTCCACAGTAATCCTGTGAGGTGCCACAGTATCCATGGTTACTACAACACATCCCCTCTGGACATTGCGCACCACCGGCGTCTTTCCCGCATTGAGCCGCCGTGGCTCCTACAACCAACAAGCTCAAGGCAAAGCTAAAGATCACAAGACTAATTATATGGCTCAAGTAGTACTGCATCTTTTCTGTTTTACTATTAAGTTTGAGCAAACTTTTCTTTCTTAGCGCTGTAGCGTGTGCTTCATGCATGAGAACATGGGACTGCATTTATGGACTCATCATGAGTTCGCGTCCGTAGCTACCTCGGGAGTAGTAACTAGAATTATAGAAAGTTGAATTAACAAGAAAACACTGTTTTCTTGATCTCATGTTTATTAATTTAATTAGGAATGAGAATCATAATAAATATTCAAGTACACATAGTGAATTGGCGTAAAATATTCAAGAATAATACTATAATGATAGCTGAATTGGCATAAAGTTTGTAAGGAATATCGTTTTACACGCATCATTAACTTTGATATGTTTTATTCTTTTATTTCTTTTGTAATGACCTCTCTAGAGAAATGCAGTCATTCACAATTAATAATTAGATTTCACTCGCTTATAGTATTTTATTTATTACACAGGAATATTAGACATATTCCTGTGAATTAAAACATATTCATGATTTCTTTCTTTTTTGAAAAAAGTAGGGTTTCAAGTATATCATACGTGTTACGCATAAAAAACAAACATGTGATCGTGAATTATATCACTCTGCTTGAAATATCACAATCAGTCACGGGTATTCTAATGATGTAGACGCCTAGTTTCCATTTACGTCGAACAGGTTGATCTTACGCATTTTTTCTGTTTTGTGTATATTATATGATGATGTTTCGGATATATGCTCAAGTTTCTTTACGGTAGCAGTTATGTCTATTATATGTATGCCTTTTCTTTTTGTATCTTCGCTCTTCCACTACAACGTGCGTTTGATAAAAATAATTATCGGTGGTAAAGATGACAAGGAAGTTACGGATAAGGCTGTTTTTCGAATATATGGGATATCATAGTTTGATAGGGAGCTTGATGTGGTTTGATCATAGCTTGAGTAGCTAGCTAGTTTCAATCTTTGGGATGTTAAACTTTTTTCATGCAAATTTTTCATCTCCTTTTTGCAGAAGGAAAAAAAATGGCTAATGTGATATGTATCCCTCTGCTCTTTGAAATAATACGGTACAATAATTGTACTATTGTTGTTCACGGAGTAAATTGAAACATATCTATCGACATTTTAGTTAGAATTAATAAATTTTTAATTAATTACAATATAAAACTTTCAACAACTAAGTAAAAATAAAAAAATTAATACAATATAAAATTTTTATATACTATAATTTTTAAAATTAAAACTTTTATTCTAACTAATTAAGTGCTAAAAAGCCTGTTATAATATATTCAATTTTTGCCGTTTAGAAAGAAATAAAAAGTGGGCCTGGGTAAAATTAATTGGGTCGGTTGTAAAGATTTACGGTATGGAATGCATCCGTGCATTGTAATGATCCGATGGAATTAGTCGATTAAAATTATGGGCGCATGCTCTGGACGTTCTGCGCACCACACATGTGGGCTGATGATTGGACTTTCTTGTGGGACCCGGTCTTTTGAATAAATAATTGAGCAGTGCAATTTAGCACACCATCGACAGAGATGAAGATATTAATTAAAATATTATTTGTTTGTCTTTCATCTTTGCTGTCTAATTAGTTCCAATTATTTAGTTGAAAACTTATTTAGTTCTATTTTCAACGTTTGAATTTCTCTTATCAATTCTATAAATATCTAATTTATTCAATAAAAAACTATGCTATATTTTTCTCTTTATTATTCTCTATATAGTATTCATAGATATCAGCATACTGTCAAACCATTTTAAATATTCTTCTTTTCTATATTTTATTTTTTTTTTAATTTTTTATAGATAGTACCCGTGTCAAGTCATTTCAAATGTATTGTGTTTGAAATTGTCGATCTTACTTTCTCACTATGCCTTTTTCTCATCTTCATAAAGAACAAGGCCCTTTGCCTCCATCTTTCTCTCTATCCATCTATTTCTCTTCTATGTATGCATTTTTCCCTTGGGAACTCTCATATACATATGACTAGCTACTTCCCTACATTGTGGAATTTGGATCTTCACATGCAAAATACTGATACACAGTTTGTGTACTTTTAAGGATCGCTAACAACACATATATCCATTTGTAAAAATTCAGAACAACACTATCATGGAATTGTTCTTCTCAAAATTCAACCAGACAAATTTGACACTAATGGTGAGTTTTGTTTATCAAACCCAAATCGATCATGATTGTAACACCCGTATTTTAACGGGCATGATTTTGTAAAATTTAATAAATAAAATGTGACAATTTAAAATTTTATAGTATTTAAAATTATCAAGTTTGTCTATGTTGTTTCAATCATAAAAAAAATGCCACTTTAGTATTTTCTTACCAAGTCTTCATAAGAAACATTCAAAATTTACCAATACTCACTTCTACCAATCTTGTCTCTCTAAATTAATGCTCAATTATGTAGCCTTCTTCTCATTTTGCTAAAGTCTCTAAAGGAGACATGGAATTAATTTTCCCTCAATTAATAGAAGACATGGAGATATTTTCTCAACCACCTATTTAATTCTTTCCTCATCTCCTTCCATAACTCACTCCAATTGTCCCCTCAATTATGTTGGCATTAATTGCTAAAAGTCTCCATGGGAGACATGATGATATTTTCTTTTAATACTCTTTTGGTTCTTCTTCCAACTTTCCCCGTAAACTCCCCCTTCCTCTCAAGCATTTTGATATCTTTTTATTTAACCATCACCACCTTCTTCTCTAGTTTCTCATTCTCTCCCTTTCTCACTTCAATTTCTAACTAAAGACATAGACACAGAGCTCTCTTTGTGGCCAAGACAATTATAATTCCCAACCATGGTCGAGGCGGTTTTAGAGTTAATTCAAGCTTGATTTTTAACCCGAACTTTGATGCTTTTCAAAGAAGTTTTGAGGTAGATTTTCTTTAATCTAAACTTAGTTTTTAGTCTGTATTTTCTCCATGTTTAATGCATAATTTTCGTGTTCAAAATTCATGCAAATTTCTAGTTATGTTAACATACATCCTTGAACATTTATGAACAAAAACTTGAGTCTTGAGTTACAACCCACAACCAACCTTTATTTTGGTTTGACAACAATGTTAGAAACATGGTAGGAATGTTTAAAACCGGTTTCCACAACTTTAAGATTAACGTTCTAATGTTTTGAGCTTAAAGAGCAAACTTAAGCATGTTTTCATCATATTTACAAAAAAGGCTAGAGATATAATTTGATAATGATTTTGGTATAAAACTCATGAGAATATGTTTATTGTGATTATATAATGCATGTTGCATATTTTGGAATGGTTTTGAGATTTTGAACAAGGATAATATGCTTTGAGTTAAAGAAAAACTTGACATTCCATGAACTTTGTAACACCTCTACGGGCAGTGGCTTTTCTTAAAATTCTGGAGTTAAATGAAAATTAATTTTGTAAATTGGTTTGCATATTTAAAAAGTAAACATCCTAAGCTTTCCAATGAGCTACCATGAGCCTAAATCGGAGTTATATTTTAATTTCTATGAATTTTTCAATTTTTGGATTAGAAACTAGTAAACCTGTCAGTGGTAGTAAACCACCCATCTACCTTAAGTAAACCACCTGTTAACCCGTGTGTTGATTGTAGATAGTGAACCCGCCTTTTTACAAAAGTATACCACCAATTTGCCATGGTATACCAGCTGTTAACTTGAACCAAGAACCCAACTTTGCTCACCTTCTAGTCCCTTAATGTCTTGCAACCTTTCTAATACTATCCTAAATGATTTATGAATTCTTATTAGAGACTAAAACATGTAAATTACTTGTATGCATGTTATATTGTGTTTAAGATAAAAATTGTTTACTTGGTATTTAAAGAACAATTGCTTAAAAAAAAAAACTTTAATGGCACTAGTAGATGGGTTTGCACATAATTCACTTATGAATGTGATTATACGTTGTGCTTTAGTTTTAATTGTCCTGATGCATGCCTTAGGGTCAAAGATGTGTGGAGCTAACGTTAATTAATTTCAAAATTAAAAGTTTGTTGTTAAGCTTTGAAGGTAGGGATTCTATTACTCATCTTTTGTGAGGTTTTTGGTAAATTAAATTTGGTTGTTTTATGTTGTAAAATATGTATGTTGTATAGCAAGGAATATAATGATTTGACACATGTTATAAATTGAGAAGCATGGTGTAACACCCTGAAATTTATTTAATATTATTGTAATATAAAATGATGAATTAGTATGCCATAATTAATGTTTCAACATTAATTTGATTAATTGGTTAAATTTTGAATTTTAGGTTGTTTTGTTAATTTAATAAATCCCAATAATTTCTTATTGTTTTAAAATGTTGATTTGAGTTTTAAGACACAACAATTTGTAAAATGTTAAAAATATTTCGTTTTACAAAACGATGGGTGGCACATGGTTTTCGCACAGTAAGACCGCCCACCATTTCTCTCTATTTATTCCCTCTCTCACTCTCTTCCTCTCACTCTCTCAGCTCTCACACTCTCTCTCCTCCTCTCTCCCGTGAGTCTCCCTCACTCTCTTCCTCTCGGTTTCTCTCTTTCCCTCTCAAATTTCTTTGAGATTTTTGAATCAAAATTCGAATCCAAGCGTCGGGTTAGCAAGGAGGAAGCTCGGGAACGAGATTTGAAAACCAAGAACGCGGATTGAAGCTTCGATTCGAGGTTAGTTTTGAAATTTCTAAACTTTTTCAAAATTTTCAATTTTGTGTATTTTTGAAATCTAAGTTTGTTTGAGCTTAGAAAACTCTTGGTTTGAGTTAAATGAACTTAGAACACCTAGAATCCAAGCTTAGATTGAAGAAAAACGGATTAGATTCAAGATTTTTCATTTTTCCTCATTTTTCCCCATTTTTGAATTTTTGAGATTTTTGTGTTTAAATCTTGTTTAAATGAGTCTAAAAGTGTTCTATTATGTTTTTCTATCATCTATGATTGTTTTCCATGCCTGAGAATTAAGAAAAACAGGTTAAAATCAAGATTTGGATTTTGGGAGAACCAAAACCCGTGGCTGGAATTTCTGGGTTTTTCTAGTTCGATAGGCCGAACTACGTGTTTGGTAGGCCGAACTACGTGTTCAGTAGGCCGAATTCAAAGGATCGATAGGCCAGACTGCACCGTTTGGCAGGCCGAACCTGGAAAATGTCCGGCCGACCGAAGCTGGTTTCTGGCAGGCCGAACTGCATAGTTCGGCCGGCCGGAGCAGGGCGTCCGGCAAGCCAGCCGGGCATGGGAAATTTTGTGGTTTTTCACCCGTTTTCACTGTTTTGAACCCCGATTGAAATTCCAACCTTGTAAAATGATTTTAAAGATACAAACGGCACACTAGGACATCATGAAATGGTTTAGTAAGATAAAATGTCTCAAACTAGATATTGATCGACTTAGTGTGTATCTAGGATCGTTCGTGGTTCCGCGGAGCTAACGTATAGCGGACCGGGATTACGGTATGGGACATCGTCGCAAGTATCAAGGTAGGACTTCTACCCTATCTTTGGTAACCTAGTTTCAAAATGATTTGGCCTTGAAAAGGGTTTCTGTAAAAAAAATTTCAACGATTGATTGAAAAATAAGATTTTATCGGTTATTTTTGTAAACCGTGAATTGAAGTGAACTTCATAATGAATTTTATAATGAATGTTAATGAGAATATCTGGTAAATAGACTTTGTGTGATAATAGAAATGAATATAAGGGCATGATGCCATATCAGAGATCGGGTCGTGTAGCGATCGACCTTGGGGGCAGGTCTCGAAATCCAGCTGGGCCACTACGGTGGTGATATCCTTATGGGTTGCCTAGGAAAAGAAAATGACGATATTTCTGGTCGACCGAATAAACTGTTTTGGGTAAAAATGATTTTATTTAAATTTATTTATTTTTTCAATGTTTCTTTTAATAAAAATATAGTTCTACTGAGCCTTTCGCTCACATTTTCCTTGTTTTTAAATCTCCCCCTCTAGGTGGATTCCCATTTAGGTTCAGAGAGGACTCAATGGATAAAACTCAGGAGCAGTAGGAGAACTAGTAAATTATTTGTACAAATTAAACAAGGCATGTAATGTTTGTAACTTTATTTGTACTCGGACTGTGGTTGTATTATTATATTGTCAATACTATGTGTGTGCACAAGTTGTGGGTCAGTGGGACCCATACTCGCAGTTCTTTCCTATTTTATTAATTGTTTAATGTTTATGAATTCTTTTACACAATGTAGTTTTGAAACTTTCATATTTTTATTATTCAACTTAACCCCCTAAACTCTTGATTTTAAATTAAATTCTCCTTTAATTAATTTAAATAATCCGTCACGTCACCTCCCGTACTTCGGGGCGTGACACATGGTTAGAAAATATGAAAGTACGGGCGTAACACCTCCCGTACTTTCATATTTTTATTATTCAACTTAACCCCTAAACTCTTGATTTTAAATTAAATTCTCCTTTAATTAATTTAAATAATCCGTCACGTCACCTTCCGTACTTCAGGGCGTGACACATGGTTAGAAAATTGACTCTATAAATAAAAATTGAATACAAAGGAATAGTGAGATGTAAAAAGGACGGCGGTTACGTCCTTGGACATGAATACCCTAAAAGGTAAAATAGGGGGAAGGTGATGACGCTTCCTTGGGTTGAAAGTCCCAAAATGCACTGCATAGGAATCGACTTGGTGAAGACTCGGGGCTTGATGTCCCCTCACCGAGACACCCTTGGAATGTTTACAAGGTGATCAAGCACGCCTATTTAGGTTTCGATGAGTTGAGTGATACTTTATTTAACATGGATACCTAGGAACAATGATGATTGGTAATATTTGTATAAATGTGTAATTATGAAACTTGGTAATGATTAACTATGGTATCCACGAGATGTGATCATAATAAACCTCATAATCTAGAATATGATGTAACTTACTAATCATGCAGTTTTAATGTGGTAATGGATAAACCATAAGGTGAGTCATGATTTCCCTACTGAGCATGTCGATGCTCATCCCTATCATATCTTCATCTCTCAGGTAGAACTCAGTGCAACATATCTGAAGAGGAATAAGCAAAAACAACCATGTTGTTTTCATGTTAGAAGAGCTTGTTTATTTGTAACTTATCTACAACATGTAAGAGTTGTATTTTTTTTTTTATGATGGCTGTATTAAGTTATTTGGGAATTGTACTATGGTAATGATGACTGTAATATATATATTTGGTGCTACACTAAAAACTATGGTTTGTATTTAAAACATTTATTTTTATTTTTATTTTTGTTTAAAGACCCATGGGCATTGTTTAATTGATTTAAATAATATGAAATTTAAAATTATTTTTATTTATTCAATACTGCTAACCCCCACATAAGGGCGTTTCTGAATTTTTGGTATCAAAGCCTAGGTTCGGTTAACCTAGGGGGTATAGCACCACCTTAAAAATTAATCTTTGGAAATGGTTTTAAAGTTAAGTGTTAATGTCATCATCATTTGGTACTGATCCTGGTTAAATTTTCGCAGCCAGTAGAAACTATGCCACCAAGACGTCAAATGCAATTGTTTGAGCAGTCACAACCGGTTGAACATGCTCAAGAAGTTGAGCAACCGGAACCGATGGAATAAGCTCAAGAAGATGAGAAACTACGACAGGCAACACAATCCCCGCCAGCTGCACCGGAAGTGAATAATTTAGGACAAATTCTTCAAGCATTACAAAATGTACAAAGACCTGTGGAGGTTCGTGATCCCGAGCAACGACATCTAACTCTGTTGAAGGAGTTTATAAAGCAAAAACCACCCACATTTAGTGGAGAACCTAACCCGGTCATAGCAGAACAATGGCTAAAGGCGGTCAAAAAGAAGTTGGACACCTTGAGGATTCCACGGGAGTATTGGGTTAGCTTTTCAACATATATATTTGAGGGTAAAGCCAAAGAATGGTGGGATCTTCAGAAAGATGACTATGACGTGCCGAATCTTACATGGGAGCAGTTCGAAACCATTTTTCGCAACACCTATATTCCTCAGAGCCATAGGCAAGCAATGATGCAAGAATTCAAAAACCTGGTGCAGGGAGATACAACAATTGCTGAATACCATGCTCGATTCATAGAATTGTCTCGCTACAATCCCGAAGCTGTATCAGATCCAATGGCGAGATATGAGAAATTTAGAAATAACCTGAGGCCAAAAATCAGACAAATGATAGCCGATGTTCCATCAACAGATTTTCTTGATCTTGTAGCTGTGGCACAGCGGGCAGAGATAGAACTAAATAACTCCTATAGAGAGTATAAGGGTTCTGGTCGGTGTCAACGGAAAATAAGTAAGAAGGAGAAGTCACAAGGGCAGGTCATTCAGCATAGTGGAGTGACTATCGGTGGTGGATCTTCTGGCAACGGTCGTTTTCAGCCGTATGCTTGTCATAACTATGGACAAGTAGGACATCTGAGGATGAATTGCCCTAACCGCCCTGCACAATCATCCTTTGCACCAAGGCCACAAGGAAGTCATTTTGGCTCCACTGTATGGGGAGGGAGTCAAAATCGTGGAGCGCCTTAGCAAAACACTCCAGCTTCCTAAGTCTTAGTAACTCAACCTCGAGGGTTCCAGCCTCAGTACAACTATCAGCAGCGGCCACAGGGTTCCAATTTCTATGCTAATCAGAACTTCCAACCGACTTCACAAGGCTCAGTGAATCAAAGGCCATATTTTTTTGGGAGAAATAATAATAAGGCTAGTAATAGCCAAGGAAACCGAGAAAAAAGTGATAAAGGGAAAGCACCAGCACAAGCTTATGCAATTACTGCTACAGCTGGACAAGCAAAACAAGCTGATCACTTAGTTGTAGACGGTATGATTCACGTGTCTCATTCTTGGGCTCATGTATTGTTTGACACTAGTACCACTCATTCATTTATATCTATGTTATTTGCTCCCGTACTACAATTAGAGACTGAGACATGTAGTTCATCATTAACCTTAGTATGCCAATGGGTGGGATAGCTGAAGTATCCATAATTTATAAATCAGTGTGTATTGTTATAGGAGAACATAAACTATTGGCTGACCTATATGTAATAACTATGACAGAGTTTGATGTAATCTTAGGAATGGATTGGCTAACTAAATACCAGGCAATAGTAGATTGTCATAGGAAACGTGTCTCTTTATTCACCAAGAATGATCAAGTCATCGAATTTTAGGCAAAGACCGGAACAGTGACGCCAGCCCCGGTGCTAAAGGCTTGTATTGGAGAACGAAGGAATTTCACCAATCTTGGGACAATCTTTGCTTCAAATGGAGGACTAAAGAGAAGTGACCTATCCTCTCACACTCCTGTGGTGGATGAATTTTTAGATGTTTTTCCAGATGAATTGCCGGACTTCCGCCTGATAGAGAAATTGAGTTTATCAGCGACCTAACTGAAGGAGCAGCACCTGTTTCTATTGCTCCGTATCGAATGGCACCTGCTGAGAAAGTAGAATTAAGGAAGCAATTGGATGAATTACTGGAAAAAGGATTTATTCGACCAAGTACATCACCTTGGGGAGCTCCAGTGCTTTTTGTGAACAAACATGACGGATTGTTGAGATTCTGTGTCGATTATCACCAGCTTAATCGACTGATTATCAAGAACAAGTACCCTCTGCCTCGAATTGACGAGTTGTTTGATCAGCTAGGAGGATCTTGCTGTTTCTTAAAGATTGACTTACGATCCGGATATCACCAACTGAAGATAAGATAAGAGGATATTCCAAAGACGGCTTTCCGAACTCGCTACGGTCACTTTGAGTTTCTTGTTATGCCTTTTGGGTTGACTAATGCACCAGCGGCTTTCATGGACTTGATGAACCGTGTCTTCCGAACGTACTTAGATTAATTTATCATTGTCTTCATAGATGATATCTTGATCTATTCTAAAACTAAAGAAGAATATGCTGAGCATTTGAGGATTGCTCTACAGACGTTGAGAGAACATGGCCTCTATGCAAAGAGAGAGAAATGTGACTTTTGGATGACGAAGGTCAAGTTCCTTGGACACGTTGTCTCTGAAGAAGGCATCTTAGTAGACCCCTCCAAAATTGAAGTAGTGCTAAATTGGGAACGACCGAAGAACATGTCAGAGATTTGAAGTTTCCTCAGACTAGCTGGATACTATCGACGCTTTGTAGAGAATTTTTCAAAAATTGCTTCTCCATTGACAAAACTCACAAGGAAGAATGTCAAGTTTGTGTGGGACGATAAATGTGAAGAAGCATTTGAGGAACTGAAGCGAAGACTCACTAGTGCACCTGTGCTAATCATACCCAACAATGAGGAGCCTTACACAGTATACACTGATGCCTCGGGAAACGGTTTGGGTTGTGTGTTAATGCAGCATGGACGAGTAGTTGCCTACGCCTCGCGCCAATTGAAACCCCACGAGAGGAACTACCCCACACATGATCTTGAGTTAGCTGTTGTGGTTTTTGCACTCAAGATTTGGAGATGTTATCTATATGGCGCAAAGTTCGAGCTTTATATAGATCATCAAAGTCTGAAATATTTCTTTACTCAAAGGGATCTCAACCTAAGGCAATGAAGATGGACTGAATACATGGTGGATTATGACTTTAGTATCCAATACCATCCTGAAAAAGCAAATGTTGTGGTGGATGCTCTAAGTCGTAAGAACAACAGAAGTATAGCCAGTTTGGCATTGGAAGATTGGAGACGAGTCACCATCGCTGACTTCAACTTGCAATATTATGAAGATGACGAAAGAGCTTTTCTATTCAATGTGATAGCAACTCCTACGTTAATTCAGCAAGTAAAACAAGGACAATGGCACGATGAGGGATTGCGTAGGGTTTGGGAGCAAATACAAAATGGAGAACAACTAGATGGATGGCAGATTAAGCCAGAAGGGTTCTTACTTTACAAAGGAAGATTAGTTGTTCCAAAGGATCCATATTTCAGGCATGTGGTGCTGGATGAGGCTCACTGTTCAAAGTTCGCTATTCATCCTGGAAGCACTAAAATGTATATGGATCTAAAACGACAATACTGGTGGCGAGGAATGAAACAAGATGTAGCAAACTTTGTCTCTAAGTGCATGACGTGTCAACAGGTTAAAGCAGAACATCAAAAGCCTGGAGGCGAGTTAAGGAGCTTACCTATTCCAGAATGGAAGTGGGATCATGTGACAATGGAGTTTGTTACAGGATTTCCTAAGACTCAATGGGGCATAACGCCATTTGGGTAATTGTGGATCGTTTAACTAAGACAGCACACTTTATCCCAATCAGAACTAGTTATAATGTCTCAAAATTATGTCAATTGTATGTGGAAAGGATAGTGACATTGCATGGAGTGCCAATGTCAACAGTTTCTGGTAGGGATACACGTTTCACGTCGAAATTCTAGAGAGGATTGCAGAAGGCCTTGGGAACTCAATTTAATTTTAGTACAGCTTTTCATCCTCAAACAGATGCACAATCTGAACGTGTCATTCAGATTCTCTAGGATATGCGTCGGGCTTGTGTGCTGGACTTTGGAACAAATTGGGCTGCACAGCTGCCATATGTTGAATTCGCATATAACAACAGTTACCAAGCAAGTATTAGAATGGCTCGATATGAGGCTTTATATGGTAGGCCTTGTAGATCTCCATTGCGTTGGGCTGAAAAGAAAGAGCGTCTTGAACTTGGGCCTCAGTTTATCAGAGAAACAACGGACAAGATCCAGATTATTCGCGAATGTCTTCAGACAGCTCAAAGTCGACAGAAGAGTTATACAGATAAGAGAAGGCGACCTTTAGAGTTCATGATCGGAGACTTTATGTTCTTGAAAGTGAAACCAAAACGTGGTGTATCTCGATTTGGTGTTAAAGGAAAGTTAGCTCCAAGGTATACAGGACCGTTTGAGATTGTGGAACGCATTGGAACGTTGGCAAACCGTTTAGACCTGCCACCACAATTGTTTCATGTACATAATGTGTTCCATGTATTGATGTTGAGAAAGTATGAACCCGAACCTTCACATGTGATCATGTGGACAGATGTGCCAATTCAAGGAAATACGACCTATGAAGAAATTCCAGTTCAGATACTAGATCGTGAAATAAAAATATTACGTCGTCGTGAAATTCCTCTGGTGAAAGTGATGTGGCAACATCATGATGTGGAGGAAGCCACATGGGAACTTGAATCTAAAATGAGAGAGAAGCAACCATATTTGTTTTAACATTGTAATCAGTGTACGAAATTTCGAGGATGAAATTTTTATAGGAGGGGAGAGCTGTAACACCCGTATTTTAACGGGCATGATTTTGTAAAATTTAATGAATAAAATGTGACAATTTAAAATTTTATAGTATTTAAAATTACCAAGTTTGTCTATGTTGTTTCAATCATTAAAAAAAAATACCACTTTAGTATTTTCTTACCAAGTCTTCATAAGAAACATTCAAAATTTACCAATACTCACTTCTACCAATCTTGTCTCCCTAAATTAATGCTCAATTATGTAGCCTTCTTCTCATTTTGCTAAAGTCTCCGAAGGAGACAAGGAATTAATTTTCCCTCAATTAATAGAAGACATGGAGATATTTTTTCAACCACCTATTTAATTCTTTCCTCATCTCCTTCCATAACTCACTCCAATTGTCCCCTCAATTATGTTGGCATTAATTGCTAAAAGTCTCCATGGGAGACATGATGATATTTTCTTTTAATACTCTTTTGTTTCTTCTTACAACTTTCCCCGTAAACTTCTCCTTCCTCTCAAGCATTTTGATATCTTTTTATTTAACCATCACCACCTTCTTCTCTAGTTTCTCATTCTCTCCCTTTCTCACTTCAATTTCTAACTAAAGACATAGAGCACAAAGCTTTCTTTGTGGCCAAGACAATTATAATTTTCAACCATGGTCGAGGCGGTTTTAGAGTTAATTCAAGCTTGATTTTTAACCCGAACTTTGATGCTTTTCAAAGGAGTTTTGAGGTAGGTTTTCTTTAATCTAAACTTAGTTTTTAGTATGTGTTTTCTCCATGTTTAATGCATAATTTTCGTGTTCAAAATTCATGCAAATTTCTAGTTATGTTAACATGCATCCTTGAACATTTATGAACAAAAACTTGAGTCTTGAGTTACAACCCACAACCAACCTTTTTTTGGTTTGACAACAATGTTAGAAACATGGTAGGAATGTTTAAAACCGGTTTCCACAACTTTAAGATTGACGTTCTAATGTTTTGAGCTTAAAGAGCAAACTTAAGCATGTTTTCATCATTATTTACAAAAAAGGCTAGAGATATAATTTGATAATGATTTTAGTATAAAACTCATGAGAATATGTTTATTGTGATTATATAATGCATGTTGCATATTTTGGAATGGTTTGAGATTTTGAACAAGGATAATATGCTTTGAGTTAAAGAAAAACTTGACATTCCATGAACTTTGTAATACCTCTACGGGCAGTGGCTCTTTCTTAAAATTCCAGAGTTAAATGAAATGAATTTTGTAAATTGGTTTGCATATTTAAAAAGTAGACATCCTAAGATTTCAAACGAGCTACCATGAGCCTAAATCGGAGTTGTATTTTAATTTCTCTGAATTTTTTAATTTTTGGATTAGAAACTAGTAAACCTGCCAGTGGTAGTAAACCACCCGTCTACCTTAGGTAAACCACCTGTTAACCCGTGTGTTGATTGTAGATAGTGAACCCGCCTTTTTACAAAAGTATACCATCAATTTGCCATGGTATACCAGTTGTAAACTTGAATCAAGAACCCAACTTTGCTCACCTTCTAGTCCCTTAATGTCTTGCAACCTTTCCAATACTATCCTAAATGATTTATGAATTCTTATTAGAGACTAAAACATGTAAATTACTTGTATGTATGTTATATTGTGTTTAAGATAAAAATTGTTTACTTGGTATTTAAAGAACAATTGCATAAAAAAAAACTTTAATGGCACTAGTAGATGGGTTTACACATAATTCATTTATGAATGTGATTATATATTGTGCTTTAGTTTTAATTGTCCTTATGCATGCCTTAGGGTCAAGGATGTGTCGAGCTAACGTTAATTAATTCCAAGATTAAAAGTTTGTTGTTAAGCTTTGAAGGTAGGGATTCTATTACTCATCTTTTGTGAGGTTTTTGGTAAATTAAATTTGGTTGTTTTATGTTGTAAAATATGTATATTGTATAGCGATGAATATAATGATTTGACATATGTTATAAATTGAGAAGCATGGTTAGAAAATTGACTCTATAAATAAAAATTGAATATAAAGGAATAGTGGGATGTAAAAAGGGCGGCGGTTACGTCCTTGGGCACGAATACCCTAAAAGGTAAAATAGGGGAAGGTGATGATGCTTCTTTGGGTTGAAAGTCCCAGAATGCACTATACAGGAATCAACTTGGTGAGGACTCGGGGCTTAATGTCCCCTCACCGGAACACCCTTGGAATGTTTATAGGGTGATCAAGCGCGCCTATTTGGGTTTCGATGAGTTGAGTGATACTCTATTTAACATGGATACCTAGGAACAATGATAATTGGTAATATTTGTATAAATGTATAATTATGAAACTTGGTAATGATTAACTATGGTATCCATGAGATGTGATCATAATAAACCTCATAATCTGGAATATGATGTAACTTACTAACCATGCAGTTTTAATGTGGTAATGGATAAATCATAAGGTGAGTCATGATTTTCCTACTGGGCATGTCGATGCTCATCCCTATCATATCTTCATCTCTCAGGTGGAACTCAGTGCAACATATTTGAAGAGGAATGGGCGAAAAAAACCCTGCTGTTTTCGTGTTAGAAGACCTTGTTTATTTGTAACTTATCTACAACATGTAAGAGTTGTATTATTTTTTTTTTTATGATGGCTATGTTAAGTTATTTGGGAATTGTACTATGGTGATGATAACTGTAATATATATATTTGGTGCTACACCAAAAATTGTGGTTTGTATTTAAAACGTTTATTTTTATTTTTATTTTTATTTAAAGACCCATGGGCATTGTTTAATTGATTTAAATAATATGAAATTTAAAATTATTTTTATTTATTCAATACTGCTAACCCCCACATAGGGGCGTTACAATGATGTATGAGGAAAACAAAAAGAAATGTTCTTGAAATAAAGTAGATGAGATCAAATCTATAGATTCAAGAAGTTGTTATAAGTGATCGATTTTGTTAGCGGTTTATATTTTATATGAGAGAAATTAATTTCATAAACTTATTGCAACTTCCTAATATCAGTTGGGGGTTTGTCTTACAGTAATAGTTGTTAGAAGTTAGTTAATTTGTTACAGGTGGTTATCAGGTTGTTATGACCATGAGTTGGCATGCTGAGCTGTCATTTTACATTTTCAATTGTAAATTTTTTTAGTTGCTTCTGGTCATGATGTATATAAAGGAAACTTTGTATCTTGATTCAGTTGAATGAAACGATTCACTTTCTCTCTCTCGTTCATCCTTTCTCTCTCTAGAACTTGTTATGGTATCAGAGAAATAATTTGATGCTGCTCGTTGCATCTAGTTTGATTCAATTTGTTCTAGTTTTTTCTGTTTCTGAAGTTGATTTCTCTATTTTTGTCCATGGCATCTCCGAAATTCTAGCGATTTAGCTACATCAAATGGCAAATTTGCCATTGATGACCCCTCGAGTCCTTACTTTCTTTACCATTTCGACTCTCCTGGCCATATGCTTGCGTCGCAACATTTGATAGGAGACAACTACGCTTCTTGAAGTTTTGCAATGCAGATCGCTCTCTCTATGAAGAATAAGCTCAGTTTCATTTATGGTTCTATTAAGATACCTGAAAGTAATGACCTTAACATTCTTAATTCTTTGGTCAGGAATAATAATATGGTTATTTCGTAGATTTTGAACTCTGTGTCTAAGAAAATTTCTCCCAACATCATCTTTTTTGAATTTGCTTATGAGATTTGGTTACATCTCAAAGATAGATTTTAGCAAAGTAATAGCCCTAGGATTTTCCAATTAAAATGAGAATTGGTTAATCACAATCAGGATCAAAACTTTGTTAGTGTGTACTTCACAAAGCTAAAAACATTGTGGAAAGAATTGAGCAATTTTAGGCCTATTTGTAATTATGGCGAATGTACTTGTGGAAGAGTCAAAGTATTGAATTCATACTACCAAATGGAGTACATTATGGCCTTTTGCATGGGTCTAAAAGACTCATTTGCTCAAGTCAGAGGACAATAACTATTGAAGTGTTTTTGTTAATCTCACAAGAAGAAAGACAAAGGAAAGTTGGAATTCACAATGGTGTTGATCCTACAACAAATAATATGGCCTTTGCTGCTAAGACTGAAGTTACTAAGAAGTTCAACAACAATAATGATGGAACAAGTAATGGAGGATATAGATCTCAAAAGAAGGATACTATCATGGACACACTGTAGAAAAATGCTTTAAGCTCCACGGTTACCCCCTAGTTTCAAACCATGCCAGAGGAACCCAATCAACTTGCCACTGGTCCATATGTAGCTATTAATCAAATTGGTTATGAGGACAAAGGTAATAGAACTAGTGGGACAATGGGAGATTTCTTTCAGAAGCTCGACAATAACCAATATCACCAACTAATGACCATGCTTTCTAACCTATCGAACTTACGATAAATGATCCTTGTGAATCTTTTATTTCCCACCTGAGATTCTTTGGATAAAGCCTCGGTTTTAATTGAAATAACCCAATAGAGAAGTTATATGATTAAAACAACCATATCTAGATAATTTCTAGGAAAACAAATATAATGGATAATTCAACAAATCTATCTTGAATTAATTTATAAAATTAATTCAACCAATAAACATACATGAATTATCTGATCCTATCAAATTTTAACCAATTTAATAATTTAACATAAGTCACTAATTTATTAGAAAAGCACGTTATATCGTTATAGGATTTATTATGAGCTAACAAAAGGGACCTGATGGACCTATATAGTTTAAGGTCCCGATAATTATAAAACCTAATATCCTAGATATATGTTTCATAATTATCAACTCTAATGCTACTCTACTAAAAGCTTAGAGCTGCACTCTTACGAAGCCCAAATAGCTAAGTATCCATGACATATCATGATGTATCGTATCCCCATGAGATATCCATAATCTACTTAAGGATAAATTATGTCTTACTTTCCCAATTATTTTTCTCTTACATTCTATTATCTCACCATTGAAAAACTTACCATCCAAAAGACAGTATACCATTCGGTTACACCAATGTATCTAAATGGTTGAGCACTCCAATCTTTCAATTATAGGATAACATATATAAGAGGATATCGTCGACTCTTAAAAAGGAGCTATGGATTTCGTATCTATGAATCTGGATGCCACTTTTTAGTATATCAAAAGACATAAGTTAAGACAACGGGCCCACTATTCATTTCAGAATTAAGATACAAACGCATATGTTTGTCTAAAGTGAATTGATTTGCCTAGATAGAATTATTAATCCAAATCAATTCCACTTTATGTCCCAATCCAATACATTGTCACCTATGACAACGCATCAATGTTTCTATTCGTGGAGTCCGTCTCCAATGGCCAAGACAAACCATCTCCTGTTAGGGATATAGACAATATAACAATCTTTGCATGAATAAAGTGCCTAACTTTATTCCCTTGATTGCAGATCTTATGATTTAGACCATCACCTTTAGAATCATGTCTTCCTCATAATATGTCCATCATATGCTTGATTCTAAAGGTTTAGACCGACAGTCTTAGACTTTTGCTTGCTTATCATACATTCAACATATATGAACGTAAAGAGGATAATAATTAATATATGAATAATAAATATATTCTTTATTAATAAAATGTCTCCAAAACATAATACATTTTACTCCTTTTGGCATACATGTCTAACAGATTAGGGGTCATGTCCAGATTTGAAGAGATTTGTTATAGGGTTTTGCATGTTTTGGGAGATTTGTTGGTCTCTTGGAAAGCTAAGAAGCAAACCACAATTTCTAGATCTTTTGCTATGGTAGAGTATCAAGCATTAGCCTCCACTACAAGCGAATTAGTTTGGATCAAACAGCTTCTTAAAGATTTTCATATTGTCGTGTCTCCTCCAGCTCTTCTATTCTGTGACAACCAAGTAGCTATTCATATCACATCCGATCTGACCTTTCATTAATGAACAAAGCACATTGAGATTGATTACCACTTCGTTCATGACAAGGTTATTGCAAGCGGCATTAGACATATGCCCATTAGATCTCAACACCAGCTTGCAAACGTGTTCACCAAAGCATTGCCTTCGTCCTTATTGTTTTTGTTATTGTCCAAGATGGCTATTGAGGACATTTATAGTCCATCTTAAAAGGGAGTTTTACAATAATAATTGTTAGAAGTTAGTTAATTTGTTATAGGTGGTTATTAGTTTGTTATGACCAATGAGTTGGCATGCTGAGCTATCATTTTTCATTTCCAATTGTAATTTATTTTAGTTGCTTCTGGTAATGATGTATATAAAGAAAACTTCGTATCTCAATTTAGTTGAATGAGAAAATTCACTTTCCAGTTCATCTCATCTCTCTCTCATTCTCCTTTCTCTCTCTAGAACTTGTTAGTTTGATCCAAATATTTGTTCCCATGAACAACAAACTTTTGAATGTCGAAGCAATTCAGACGCTAGAGTCGTTAATCGTGGTTGAACAATTTTTTTATCTACATTTTGTCCATTTCTCAATCTCTAACTTTGAGCTCAAATTAATAGGATGCGTTTAGTTTTTGGACAATATATCTCAAGGGAAGAAAAATCAATACTTTGCCTTTTCTTTTGATCATGGGATAAAAAACAACAAATCTTAAATCCTAGTTTTACAACATTTTAAGGTTGCCTTTTTTTTATGTGATGAAAAACAACAGATCTTAAATCCCAGTTTCACGATATTTGTAGCAAGGTAGAACCTCTTTATTGAACCCTCTTGCCTACCAGCTGGAATACTTTTTGCACAGTTTTGCAGCCTTCCTACCTTGCATGCATTTTCAGCAGAGTTACCCTTTAGTCTTGCCTATAAATAATATTAGAGCAAATATATAAGGAGTGTCTGGCAATACATATTTTGTTGTAACATATGAAAAGTTTACATTATAGCTTATTTTTGGTTTACGCTATAGAATATGACCCTATAGTTCCAACTATATAGTTGAAACGGGACTGCCAAACGCATCATAGATGTTCAGACAATTCCAACGTACATAGTACACATCTATTCACTATAAGAAAAGCTATATTTAATGACATACTATTCACGATATGTAGTTTTTAAATATCGTTAAAGAGTACATACAATGATATCTCCAACAAAGATGTCATTAACGACATTTGAAACAATAATTAACGACATCTATATAGATGTCGTATTAAAGGTCTTCTTTTAACGACAATAGTTTAGTGTCGTTAAATTATTTAACGATAAGTAGGAGATGTCGTCAAAGCCTTGGAGATTCTACGACCCCCTTATAGACAATATTGGTCAAAATGTCGTCTATAAGGGGTGTCGTAGAATCTCCAAGGCTTTGACGACATCTCCTACTCGTCGTTAAATAATTTAACGACATTAAACTATTGTCGTTAAAAGGAAACCTTTAATACGGCATCTATATAGATGTCATTAATTATTGTTTCAAATGTTATTAACAACATATTTGTTGGAGATGTCGTTGTATATACTTTTCAATGATATTTAAAAACTACATGTCGTAAATAATATGTCGTTAGATGTAGTTTTTCTTGTAGTGATTCTAATATTAGTACACCAGAATTCTAATATACAGGACTCTAATCTCCCATCATCTACTCAAATTTTGCGACAAAAATCATTCCTTTAACCTTATGCAATAGTTTCAGAAGATATAATCATCTTCATCATTAATCTTGACGGCCATGCGTATTTATCAAATGAGTGGTTGGATTTTCTCCAGGCCCACGTACATATTATTATTGAACAAAAGTTCAGATTTATTGATTTTATGTTATTCAGTCTTTTACATTATACCCCTCGTAAATTTGTAGTAGTACTCCTAAGTCAAATTAAAAATATTTCTTTTTTTTTCCTACACCCACTAACCAATCAAATAGAGAGAAGAAGCAACGTTTAATTTGGGGAAAAACAAAAAAGTTGGAATAAATACCGGCAGTCCCATAATGATAATTTTGTTCAACGATATTTACAAACACGACTAAATTTATAGAAGCCCTTTACCATACTTCTCATAAACTTCCATTCTTATAAACCTAGCTTTATTAATATTATAAATTCTACCAAGAAAATCTCATTCCAGTTCCGGGAGACCAAAAGTTTGTATAACAATAAAATTAGGCCTAGTCTCCAATCTGGTACCGGATTGAGAAATGACACTAAGGTGAAATGACTTTCGTTCAAAGTTGAGACACGTGTTGCATACTTATGATGTTGGCAGGTGGATAGTGCTATGAACCTATACCCAAAATATATTCTAATTGTAGTCAAGAATGAAAGTTTAACTTCTAATGAATTAAATAACGAAACAAAGCAAGTAAAATATCATAAGCGACAAGAGAATTAACGTAGATGAAAGAGCAAAACGCAAGCAAAAAAATATAACCCATTACCATAGTAAATTGATAAATCCTCTACAAGCGAAAAAATGTAATCCAACCGTATAGTAATTAAAGGGGTAATTCCTTCGTATATCATATTTTAAAACGTATAAAGCCTGTTGAGTTTTTACTTAAATAATTTTTTTGCAAAGGTATGATGGAAGCTAAGAAAAAGAAGAAAATAAAGTCATGATAGTTGCTGTAGAAGTTACCAATATACATCAAAGATGTGAAAAATGAACTAAGAGAAGAAGAAATTTTAAATACGATTATAGTACAAGATATCAATGTACGTACTCAAAATTCGTAACCCGTAAGAAGATATAGTATAACACAGTGTAGCATCAAATTGTGAAATGTTATGTTATAACGAGTAATGAACAAGTTTTGCGTGGACCTACTATGAACAATATTTTTTAGCTTGCCCTGTATTTGAGCTATATGCCGTCACTTTAATTCCATTACGTCATGCTGTGTTTTTATGACAATATTATCACATTTATATTTTATAGAGGATAAGGCCGGGTCCCTTGAACTTGAAAGTTTGTATTGAGAAAAACTATTAGTGGGTAGCGCGCTACAATATGACTGGATAATTTCCAACTCCAAGTATAAAAAAAACGTAACAATGCGCTCTACTTGCTACTATATATTGTACTAGCTGGCTAGTCTACTACGGACACCAATGGATAATGACTAAAATGCTTCGTGATAAAGAGTTTGATTAAAAAAAAAAAAAAAGTAAAATGGTCACGCTATGTACTATGTAGTGGTACAACTTGTAATATGATACAATCACTTTACGTTTTACGACAAATCTTCACTAGAAAGAAAAAAAAGTATTTTATTTTAATAACAATTAAAAGCCGATCATAAAGGGGCGTGATCTTTCTTCCAATAAGTTTAGGGAAACCAAACAAACGCACAAAGCGGAGTTTTCTTGATATTGATTGTCCTAAATTTTGATATGTTTGTTCTATGTGATTGGGGAGTTCATTACATTAGCATTCCAATTAGTATAATAATTACCACAAAGATCCCGTTGATTTTCTTTTTCTTTTTCATAAATAACTTTATATTTAAAAAAAAGAAAAAAGAACAAAGAAAAAAGGATTATCGTTAGTGAAGCAAATAAGCATACAATCTACCCGAATTTATTAAAGAAAAACGGATAGAGTGAAGAAAAACAGAGAAAGAAAATTTCAATTTTCCCATCTGAATATATGATTTTATAACTTTTTATTTAGTTATCTTTTTTCTTTCTGGGTCAATAAGTTTAGAACTTTGCCCGTTTAGTTCATGAGTAACACAAAATTTAAACAGAAACTTCTATTTTTTATGCTAGAATATAGTGGAACAAAAAGATTTCAAACCTGAAAAAAAAAAAAAAAAATGGCTCGTCTCACGAAGAGTGAGCCTTTGTATTTTTATGAAACACATTACCGTGCAAGAGAAGAAAGACGTGTGAAAGAATACATTTTTACAATCAAGAACAAAAAATCATAAAAACAAGTAACGGTAAATATTAAACACTAATTCCTTTAAACAAAACAAAAATAGAATATGGGTATTAAACCTTTTTGGAGATAAAGAAAAGACAAAGCGTTGGGAAAAATTATCATTGCGTTTATGAATGATCACATCCCTGACATATGAACAACATGTGGGTTTCAACAGCACATCCCCAGTTATAATCAGTTAAAAGCGACCTGTCGTTTCAAGTAAAAGAGCACGACAAACCGTTTCTATAAATGACATGTCGTTTTTTTAATTAAAATAACACTTGGTTTTACTCACGACAATACAACACATAGTCCACTCAAAGTTACGACATGTCAACTTGAGGAGGAATACTGACATGTCGTTTTCTTGTGATTAAAACGCCGTGTGTATAACGCAGAAGATGTCGCTTGTTCATTTTGTGTTTTACGCGTTGTTTCCTGAAACAACATGTAGTTTTCATCTTCTTGGTCTTACCCCATCAAAATTATATTAAGAAGAAAAAAAGGCCTTTAAGAGCAGAGACGGGAAAATTTTCAGCATGAATCATTTCTTGCTTCCAACGAAGTTCTAGTAATTTCCAGAAACCTCATCACATTTTTTGTGAAACGGAAACGAGAAAACCCCATCAATTTAGAAATTTTAGCGATGTTGCTTAAAGTTTAGATGAAAAGAGAAATGCTATATTAATTATCATATATTATGAGTTTTTGTTGGATATATTACTATGTTCTCTACCACAAAATGTCATATATAATGAACAATCACGGATCTAGGATCTGAATCTAACGAGGTGTGATGCTTATCGGGCAGTCACTTAACTTTCTTAAACATTGATTCTTAAACATTAATCTTACTTACTTAGTAAGAAAAATAGAGAATAATTTTTTTTTCCTTTTAACATACTTTAAAACATACTTGTAAGCTCTTACAACTTTTGTCGTATTTTAAGTTAAGACCTTGCTCAACATTTGACTTTAAACCCTTTTTAAATCGTTTCTTAAAACCTATTAAGAAACATTTACTAAACTATTAATTAAAACTTAACGTTATAAGAAAATAAAACATTTCGTAAATATATCATAAAACTTTAAAAACATTTCGTAAATATATCATAAAACTTTAAAAACATTTCTTAAAACTGTGATTTTCTTAATACTTTGAAAACACTATATTAAATAGTGGAAAACCTTTTCTTTGTGTAGCGAAAGCAAACTATAATGGTATCTATATCCAAATATCTGCATCTGTCCTCCACAGCACCCAGCTCTTCTAACGGGTTCTACTGGTCACCTATAAAACTAACTACAATATGAAGAAACTTTTTATGAGCTTTCACTCAATAAGTTCAAACAAAAACTCACAAATCTCTTAAACATGCTTTAAAAACTTTTCTTATAAAAACCTTTCTCTTAAAACGTTTTTCAAAAATGTTTTTCATAAATATTTCTAAAAAACAAATTTCATAAACATTTTTCATAAAACATTTCATAAACATTTTGCATAAACATTTTTCGTAATACATTTCTTGAACGTTTTTCTTAAAACGTCATTTATAAACCTTTTCTTGTACACATAAAAATGTTTTTCATAGACACTTAACATAAAACATTTCTCAAAATGTTTTTCATAAGCATTTTTCATAAACATTTCTAAACACGTTTTTCATAAACATTTAACATAAAACAGTCCTCAAAATGCTTTTCATAAATATAACACATAAACATTTCGTGACAAGCGATACAAGCATAATCAATATGCATGATTTCATTTATGCTCATTTATGATCATTCATTTATGAGTATCTTATTAACATTCTTTTCTTACTTTAACTTTTATCTTTGTTCTTTAACTTTTCTTATCTTACTTTAGTGTTCGTACCAGCATCATTAATCATGAGATCATAAACATAATGCTTCCCTTGTGGAAGTCTTGAGACCATCGAACACCGAGGTCATGTACCTCATATCTATAATGTCAAACTTTAACTTTACCTGTGTACTTCACATCTAAGAGGTCATAATTTTAACTTTACTTGTAGTATCTCACAACAAGGAGGCTGGTACGATATTTTATTTTAATCTATATTTTACCTTCTTTTTAACCTTAGTGAGCATATAAAATACAATCGCATTATATGCAAATACATTTGCAAATCATAATTGTTCTCTTTAAAATTTATTGCATAACAAATGCAATCAATAAACTTATAACTTAAACTGTAAAACATTATGCATTGACATAATACAAAACATACTTTAAACATAATTATTGCAAATACATTGTGAACTTTTTGCTTAATGTTTAAAACTTTATGCATATTAAATGCAATCATGCTTTAAACATAGTAGTTGCAAATATATTACAAACTTGATTTAAACTGCAAAACTTTTTCCATAACAAATGCAAATATACTTTTAAAAACAACTTATATAACAATTGTAAACACATTTACAAACACATATATATATATATAATATTTGAAAATTATTTACTTCATGCTGTAGGTCAGGTCTGAACTTACCTGGACTTAACTCTAACGTTTTTTATTCCGTTCTTGTCTCATTTCTTTTCCTTCCATTAGTCGACTTCTGTGTCCTAATATACGATAGCCGACTCATTAATTAACTTTTTTTTTATCAATACACTCGATTGATAATAAAACATAAACATTAACCATTCTTTCCTCTTAACTTGACTTGTATAATATCAGTTTATCTTCCTTTACTTTGTACGCCATTGCTTTTAACTTTGTAATCCACAAGGTTACCGTACCTTTTACTTAACTCTGTAACCTATCGGGTTATCACTCTTTTTACTTATGTATGTAACCCTTCGGGTTACCTTTTTCTTTACTTGAACAGCCCTTATTAAATTTTATGTCCTATATAACGGTTTCACTACTTAACATATTATAGAACATTTTTCATCTTAAAGCATTTTGCTAGTTTGGAGTATTCAACTCCGTTCTAGCCGTTTTCTTAAAAATGACGATTTTATGTCCTATATTTGACTTTTTGACTAATTTTTAAATATGTCGAGAATACACTTTTCTTTATAATTTAGTCCCTTTTGAAATTTCACCAAAACTTTACTTTCTTCTTTCCATTATCATCACCATCAACATATAACATAAAAAAATCATGTCATATTGTCCATTTACATGCCATAGACCAAAATCATTTTATCAAACACTTGGCATACTTGAAAAAAAAACATAAACTTTCACATTGAAAGTTTAGAGATTTGCCTAATCCTTATCAAGCCTTCTTGATTCTCCTCTTGTGAGATTGAACTTGCTTAGATTCCTTTGCCATAAAACATGACAAAATTCTATCAAAACCCATTCATGACTTTGAAGAAAAATCACTAGAACCCTTAGAAAAAATTTGGAAATTTACCTCCAAAGTTGCAAAACTTTGCACTAAAACATTAGAGCTTGTCTTAAGCTTAATTGGAGGTTTGTATTCACCAAACTTTGATAGAAAAATTGCCTAAAGTATTGCCGGGTCCATGGGGCAAAAAATGAGAATTTTTCTTTTCTTTTCTTTTCTTTCTTTCTTTCCTTCCTTCCTTTGCATGTTTTGCTCCCTCTTTTTTTTTTTTCCACCGTGGAGACCAAATGGTCTCTTATATCATGAATTGATTCCTTTTTTTTTACTTTTTTTTCTTTTATTTTTTTAATAAAAAGGTGATGAGTCGACTTGGTAATCAATTAAGTTCGTTTAGGTGGCTAAATATGATTGGGCCAAATTAGTGGATGTGGTGGCCCAATCAAAACTTTCATGGTGTCACACTAAACTTTTTACGCAATCTAAGTTTATACTGATAATATTTTTCCTATACTGCTAGTATTCTTTTCCATACAGCTCATGAGGTCCCATAACCTCTAATACTTATTCACATCCATCACATAATATAATTCCAATATTATCTAACTTTATACAGTCTAAATTCATACTGACAGTATTTTTCTTATACTGTCGTATGTTCTCCATATTGCTATAGCATTCCCTATTCATCCATATTCTCTAAACAATATTATTTTTATAGTGCTTTAACTTAAACAGTCTAATTTTTATACTGCTTAACCTTAAGCAATTCAATTCTTACACTGCATTACTTTTGCAGTGTAATTTTTACACTACATTACTCTGTCAATGTACTTCCTTACACTGCATTATTCTAATACTGTATAATTTTTCATATTGTTATACAATATTTTTCCTTAAACTGTATTTTTGTCTTAACACAATTTTTAACTTATTGTATTTTTAATGTAGTAAAAATACTTGGATGTTACATGAGGCATACATTGAGACATTTAAAAAAATAAATTTCTATATTAGGTATGCAAATTTCATGTAAGGAAAGTTAGCCTTTTAGGTTAACAAGGATCTATCTTATTATGTGTATTCTAAAATATTATTATTGTAAAAAATAAAATACAATTTAGATATTTTATTATTATTTTTTAAAATTAAAAAGAAAAAAATGTATATGGAAAGAATAATAACTTGGAAGACAAAAAAAAAATGAATGTAGAAAATAAAAGAAAAACAAATAAAATAAGAGACTCAAAGAGTGGATTTCTGTGAAGACATAAAGCAAAAAAATTAAATATATATATATATATATATATATCAAACATCAGTCAAAAGACATAGTAGAAATATACAATAACGTAATAAGTTAATTTAACATTTAAATTAAAATAAAAAAGAGAGAAAGTACATCAATTAGGAAGCCTAAAAACACTCAAATAAATGAAACAAAGTTCATATCAATAAGAACACACCTACATATTATATAAAAATTAATATAGATAAATATTATTTTATTTCTCAAGAGAGCACGTGTCTCTAGAGGCCCCCCAAATCTGTCCTTGATGATGAAGATATATGTACACATGTTATGTTGTAAGCAATCCTAACATTCTTGTATGCTAACTCAAATGTGTTAAATATTTTAAAATATTTTAATTGTAGTCCACGTGTCATATCCTTATTGATTGTTTTATTTATTTAAAGAACAATAATTATGGTTTAATAATTATTAGGCGTCAAAATTCTATTGGTCAAAAGGGAGATATCTTCTATTTACTACAGACATTGATGGTATGTGGGTTATAAAAAGATCTCAATAAAAAATGGTTCTCTCTCAACTCATTAACGACATGTTTTTCTCTCCATCAAGAAAAGTATTCTGTTAAACCTAAGATGGGTAAAGAGAGAGAAACGTAGTTTTCTTCAAAGGCTTCTTGTGATCAATCATTCTCATTAAACTTTTATCATGGATCAATGTATGTTTTCTTCTCCAATTATTGTTATGTGAAAATCATATAGTTCAAAGATTTTGATATTATGTTTATGCAGTATTAGAGTTTGTTTTGCATAATTAAGAAATTTTCCAGCATGTGGTAAAAAGAATCTTGTTTGAATAATTGATTGATTCAAAAAAAAAAAAAAGAAAGGGGGGGGGGGGGGGGGGGGGGGGGGGGGATAGATCATGTTATAACGTGTGATATGGGAATATGGGATTGCATGAGATTTTCCATGTTCTGCATGTCAAACATTTAGCAGGTCTTAGATTTGGTTTTAATTGGGCTTTGAGCCCAGTTGTTTAAAGTAGCCCAAAGTTAAAGATAAGTGTGCTTTATGTCCATTAAAGAAAGAAATGGATATTAAAGGCCCAAAACTAGATTGAGTAACGGATCTAGGTTGAACTGACCCAAATCAATCCTGAACTGAACCCGTTGACTGTTTGGCAATGGCTTTTGACCATTGACTTTGACTTTGACTTTGACTATTTACCTTTGTTGATTTTGATTGAATTTTTTTTTCTTTTCTAAAGCATTATAAAGCTTAAAGTTTAGCACTTATTAAGTTGTATAATATTATGATTTAATTTGATGTCTATATTATGAATAATTTGTTAGTCACCAAAGTAGCTAAATTAGAATGTTTCCATAGATGTCAAATTAAATAAAATTCAATTAACCATGATTATATGATGCTATTAATGAGATGACATGATGATGTATATTTTTGTAATGGGTATATTGAAGTTCATTGATTATAAAATATTTAAGGATCGCCTAAAGGTTGATTAGTTATTTTATAATTATGAACATAACAATGGTTAATTGATATATTTGGTTAGATATGTTTAGTACATCCAAAGATTGCAAGCATATCTAATTAGAATATATTTAATTGCCAATTATGTGAAATTTAAAATAACAATATTAAACATCAATTATGTTAATTGTCGTACATTGTTGGATCACCAAAAGGAGAACTTCAATGTACACTCATGCCTATGTGAATGCTATTTGAATCTAAACTACGTGTTTATTTATGACTCAAAGCATTAATGTATGAGCATTCTATCTATTTGTAGCATTTGCTTCTATTTCTTTCATTTGCAGGCTTCGTCTATCATGAAGTTCAATGGGCTTAACTTTCCTGAATGGTTTGAATAGGTTCAGTTTCACTTAGGTATTCTGAATCTTGATTCAACACTCCTACATGATAAGCCCGCTGCTATTACTAACACTAACAGTGCTGAACAGAGTTCTTTTTATGATGCTTGAAAAAGATCAAATAGACTGAGCTTAATGGTTATGCGGATGACAATAGTAGAGAACATCAAGTCAACGATTCCAAAAACTGACAGTGCAAAGAAATTTATGGAATTTGTGAAAGGTATGTCCCAATCTGATACTGTTGATAAGTCAGTTGCTGGGTCACTAATAGGTATGTTAACTACCATGAAGTTTGATGGTTCTTGTACTGTGCATGAGCATGTCATTGAAATGATAAACATAGCAACAAGATTGAGATCCATGGGAATAAAAGTGGATGAGAGTTTCCTTGTGACATTCATTATAAACTCATTGCCTCCTTAGTATGGTCTATTCCAAATAAATTACAGTATAATAAAAGATAAATGGAATGTGACAGAATTGCAAACTTTGCTTATTCAAGAGGAAACAAGATTGAAGAAGCAAGGAACTTAGTCCGTTAATCTCATGGGTCAATCAAAAGCTAAAAAGAAACTAGGAAAGAAGAATCAAAAGGGTAATAAAGGACCACTAAAGGTTAATGCGTCATCTGCCCAAATCCACAAGAAGGAACAAAAGAAAGATGTGTTCCATTTTTACAAAAAGCATGGACACTACAAGAAAGACTATCTAGTGCTTTCATATGTTTCGAATCAAATTTGGCAGAAGTTCCTCATAATACGTGGTTGATTGATTCTGATTGTATGACTCATGTTTCAAATGCGATGCAGGGATTCCTTACGATCCAAACCATAAATACAAATGAAAAATTTGTGCTTATGGGGAATCAAGTCAAAGCTCCAGTTGAAGCCATTGGAACTTATCATTTGATTTCAGACAATGGACATCATTTAGATCTTTTTCAAACTTTTTATGTTCCTTCTGTTTCTAGTAATTTAATTTCTTTGTCAAAACTTGATATAGTTGGATATTCTTTTACGTTTGGAAATGGATGTTGCAGTTTGTTTAAGCATAATCGTTTTATTGGTTCTGGTGTTCTTTGTAATGGTTTATATAAATTAAAGCTTGATAATCTGTTTGCTGAGACTATGTTGACCTTGCATCATAATGTTGGCACTAAACGTGGTTTAGTGGATGAAAGTTCAGCTTACTTGTGGCATAAACGTTTGGGTCATATATCCAAAGAAAGAATACAAAGATTGGTAAAGAATGAAATCCTCCCTGACTTCGATTTTACTAATCTTGGTATTTGTGTGGATTGTATTAAAGAAAAACACACAAAACACACAATTGAGAAAAAGGCCACAAGAAGCACACAGCTCCTTGAACTTATACACACCGACATATGTGGGCCTTTTGATGTTCCATCTTTTGGTGAAGAAAAGTATTTTATCACCTTTATTGATGATTTTTCATGTTACGGATATATCTATTTGTTGCACGAGAAATCTCAATCAACAAATGCCTTAGAGGTGTTTATTGCTGAGGTTGAAAGATAATTAAATAGAAAGGTAAATATTGTCAAATCTGATAGAGGTGGTGAATTTTATGGAAGGTATGATAAAATTGGACAATGCCCTAGTCCATTTGCTAAATTTCTTAAAAAGCATGGCATATGTGCTCAATACACAATGCCAGGTACACCGAAACAAAATGGTGTAACAGAAAGGCGTAATCGTACATTAATAGATATAGTTAGGAGTATGTTAAGTTATTCTTCTTTACCCTTATCATTGTGGATGTATGCTCTGAAAACTATTATGTATTTGTTATATAGGGTTTCTAGTAAGGCAGTTCTAAAGACTCCTTTTGAACTGTGGATAGGAAGAAAACCTAGTTTAAGACACCTGTATGTTTGGGATTACCCGACAGAAGTAAGAATTTATAATCCACATGAAAAGAAACTGGATTTAAGAACAACCAGTGGTTTCTTCATTGGTTATCCAGAAAAATCTAAAGGGTTTAGATTTTATTGTCCTGGCCATAGTATGAAGATTGTGAAATTGGAAATGCGAGGTTCATTGAAAATGGTGAAATCAATGGGAGTGTGGAACCACGTAAAGTGGAAATTCAAGACGTTAGGGTGGAGGTTCCTTTGCCTAAAACTTCTTCTCAAGTTGTTGTTCCTACAGTTGTTAAACGTTTAGACAACCTACAAGAACAACAAATGAATGATGAAACACCCCATGACGAAGCTGTTCCCAATGAACTTGTAGTGAATGAACCACAAAAGGTGGTATTAAGAAGGTCTGAAAAGCAAAGAAGGCGTGCTATCTCTAATGATTATGTAATTTATCTACAAGAGTTAGAATTTGACTTGGGAATTGATGATGATCTAGTTTTGTTTTCATAAGCCATGGAAAGTAATGATTTTGTTCAGTGGTTCGACGCCATGAAAGAAGAGTTGAAATCGATGGATCATAATAAAGTTTGAGATCTTGTTGAATTGCTTGAAGGTTATAAAAGATTTAGGTGTAAATGGGTCTTTAAGACCAAGTGTGACTCTAAAGGCAATATCGAACGACATAAAGCTAGACTTGTTGCTAAAGGTTTCACTCAGAAAGACGCTGTCAACTACAAAGAGACCTTTTCTCCTGTTTCAAAAAAGGACTTATTAAGAATTATCATGGCATTGGTAGCTCATTATGATTTAAAGCTTCACCAAATGGATGTGAAAACCGCTTTTTTGAATAGGAATTTAGAGGAAGAGGTCTATATAGACCAACCAGAGGGTTTTGTTGTTAAAGGAAAAGAACACATGATGTGTAAACTTAAGAAGTCAATATACGGACTTAAGCAAGCTTCCCGACAATGTTACCTTAAGTTCAATGATACCATCACTTCCTTCGGATTTAAGGAGAACATTGTTGATCAATGTACATATTTGAAGGTCAATGGAAGCAAGATCATAATTCTAATTCTGTATGTTGATGACATTTTGCTTGCTACTAATGATTTTGGCTTATTACATGAGACTAAGAAATTGCTTTCTGAGAACTTTGAAATGAAATATATGGGTGAGGCATCCTATGTGATTTTGAAATATTCCGTGATAGATCACGGGGATTGTTAGGATTGTCTCAGAAAGCATATATTAACAAAATTCTAGAGAGATTCAAGATGAAAAAGTGCTCTGCAAGTGTCATTCTTATTCAGAAAGGAGATAAATTGAGCCTTATGCAATGCCTAAAGAATGAATTAGAAAGCAAAGAAATGGAATAGATTCTGTATGCCTCTATCATTGGTAGCTTGATGTATGCCTAGACTTGTACTAGGCCAAAGATCAGTTTTACCATTGAAATGCTAGGCAGATATCAAAGTAATCAAGGATTGGATCATTGGAAAGCTATAAAGAATGTGTTAAGATACTTGCAAGGAATGAAAAATCACATGGTCACTTATAGAAGATCCGATCATCTTGAGGTGATAGGATATTAAGATTTATATTATGCTGGATGTGTTGATACAAGAAAATCTACATTTGGCTACTTATTCCTTTTAGCTGGAGGAGCAATCTCATGGAAGAGAGCGAAGCAGTCTATCACTGCTGCATTGACTATGGAAGTCAAGTTTGTGGCATGCTTTGAGGCCATTATTCATGGATTATGGCTGTGGAATTTTGTTTCAAGACTTGAAATTGTCGACAGCATTGCCAAGCCATAGAAAATTTATTGTGATAATTCCGCAGCAGTTTTCTTCTCTAAAAACGACAAGTATTTAAGAGGTGCTAAACAAAGAAAATTAAAATACTTTGCCATTAAAGAGGAAGTTTAGAAACAAATAGTGCAATCGAACATATTAGCACCAATCTTATGATTGTGAATCCGTTGACAAAAGGGTTGCCACCAAAGACATTTAATGAACATGTCGAAAGAATGGGCATTATTGAAAACCATTATTGACATTATGATGATGTTTTATGTTCTTTATGTATTTGACACTCTAAGCTCAATTAATTTATGTTTTTGATATTTTAATGCATCTTGTTTCATTATATTAATTGTTGTATATACATGAATGAATTATGTTGATATAACAGGATTTGTCTCTAACAAAAACATTATTGTTGGACCATTATGATATATCTTTCATCACAGGTCATATTAAGTATAGAACTGATATTGTGATATATGGAAAGGACTATGTTGATCTAATGACATAGAACTGCTATGATCCTTATTAGTTTTTACTTAATAGTGATTTATGATTTGATCAATTTATGAAGGGATTTAGCTTATACTTTGCGCATTATGTTCTATTATTAAACCAAGAAGTTGGATAATATCACATGACCAAGTAGGAGAATGTTAAATATTTTTAAATATTTTAATTGTGGTCCATGTATTATATCCCTATTGGTTGTTTTATTTATTTAAAGAACAATAATTATGGTTTAATAATTATTAGATGTTAAAATCCTATTGGTCAAAAAGGTGATATTTTTTACTTATTGTACACATTGATGGTATGTGGGTTATAAAAGGATCTCAATATAAACTGGTCCTCTCTCAACCCATTAACAATATATTTTTCTCTCCATCAAAAAAAATATTCTGTCAAACCTAAGAGGGGTAAAGAGAGAGAAACGTAGTTTTCTTCAAAGGCTTCTTGTGATCAATCATTTTCATCAAACCTTTATTATGGATCAAGGTATGTTTTCTTCTTCAATTATTGTTATGTGAAAATGATATAGTTCAAAAATTTCTGTATTATGTTTATTATTGTTATGTGAAAATGATTTAGTTCAAAGATTTCTGTATTATGTTTATGCAGTACTAGGGTTTGTGTTGCATAATTAAAAAATTTTCCAACATAATGATGTTTAAATAGTTCGGATAAAGCCAAATATAATTTGAATATCTCACTGGTTTTCCTCCTCCTCCCTTTTTTTTTTTTATAAATTAATTGGTTCTCGTTTTTGCCATAAACACCTTCACGTACCAAAATTTAGAGTTTGGAAATTTACAACAAATTTAATCTTCTTGTTTGACCAATCTATCAGGGGAAAAAAAAAGAAGAAAAAGGATAAGACAAAGTTTCTAGATTACTTTTGCACAACAAATTTAGTCTTCTTGTTTGACCAATCTATCAGGGAAAAAAAAGAAAAAGGAAAAGACAAAGTTTCTAGATTACTTTTGTACAACAAATTTAGTCTTCTTGTTTGACCAATCTATCAGGGAGACAAAGACAAAGTTTTCTAGATTACCTTTGTAATACTTTTTTTTTTCCGAAAGCACCTAGTTAGAAAAAGTAATGTGACCATCCCAAATACCAACGGCCAATATCGCTCCAAATTGGCGGGTACGCCACCATTGACTCTTCGCTGCTCAAGAATATTCGTTTGTTGGGAAAAATCAGTTTCAGCAAAGAAATAAGAAAAAGAAAAAAGCCCAATTACCGATTCACTCTTCCCAAAAATCACACATACCACATTCAGCAACATCTGTGTCAATCTCTCAATCCAAAGAAGAAGCAGCTGAGGAATTGACATGGTCATCAAGGCAGTGACGGGGCGATCAGTGCCTGGGCACAGCAAGCTCCAAAGCAGCCGGCTCAGCTTTCGCCTTCCTCTGCCTTGCGTTCTAAGAAACTCCTTCCATCTCGTCGACGGCCCTCCTACCTCTGCTGCTGGAAATTCAGGTCCTCTCTCTGTCTCTCTCTACATACTTTCACGTATGTAAAAGAGCTTTTCTGCATCTTTCGACTTTAATCGTATAACCAAACACCATCGGAGAAATCCAAAAGTCAACCCTTTTGTGCATAAATTACCTTCATTAGGAGTTGAAATTCACTTCCATTACTTTTGTGTTAGAAAACCTGAGATTTATTAGTTTTGAGTGGTTTAATATGTGCCTACTGCCTGTTAGAGAATCCGCCAATTTTAATTGTTTTTTTCCTTGTAATTCTAGTGTGTAGTGTTATTGTTATCATCGTTATCATTTTCTTTCTTTGCTCTTTTATGGTCTAATGAGTTTAGCATTTGTCAACTATAATTGACATTGACAAAAGAAGAACGCAAAAATTTCTTCGGAATTCAACCAATCTGATGGATTACTCTGTATAACTCTCTAAGCCTTAGTTAAAACCCATTTTGAGAAGTGGAAACAGTTTTTATTATTTGTAGCACCACAGTTTTTACTAGCTTGAAAATTGAGGATTTAACTTAAATTTAGAGTATTACATTAGCTACGTAGAACTTATGAAGACCCTACATGTCGAATAAGGGGGCTAATTGAGGCATTGATGTCCCATCCGCCCACCAGCATGTCCTCATATAGGGTCCATCACCACGGAGAGATACATTTTTGCCATTATTGTCTATATTCTTTGACAAGTATTGTGGCTTGCTGGACGTGAGCGCTGGGGATAACTTGGATTGCAACAATTTATCTCCTTGCGGGATTGGTCATATGAATCTAGGTTCATATCCGCTGCCGAGCATACATGCTGGCACATGAGAGCTCAAGCTAGTTTATGCCAAGAGAAAACTAGTTTTTTCCTATATACATCACGCTTGTACATAATAAAATAAGTGTCCGGAAGGGATCGCAATCAGTTAAGTGATGAGCCAATTCTAATTGCAGGAGAGATAGCAAAGTTGTTTCCAAACCTGTTCGGACAGCCTTCAGCAATGGTCAAGCCAGCTACTACTTCTGGGGTAAAAGCGGATCAAAGTCTGCGGGTTGGAGTTGTTCTGTCTGGAGGACAAGCCCCTGGTGGACACAATGTGATTTGTGGGATTTTTGGTAAGATCACTATGCTCGAGATAATAAGTAATATTAGTATTAATGGATTTGAATCCTTCGTTTAATGTAATGTTTCCTTTCTTCAAAAGATTACTTGCAACAACACACAAATGGAAGCACTTTGTATGGATTTCTGGGCGGTCCTGTTGGGATCATGAGGTGTAAATATGTTGAGCTGTCTGAAGATTTTGTCTATCCTTACAGAAATCAGGTATGCTTTGTGTGCTTAACGGTTGTGAATAAATCAAGGCCTAAATCATCATTCTATTTAAGTGTAATGTGTGCTATTGAAATGTTGAATTCAACTTTTTTGATTTGGTTAAATTTCCAAGTACTTTTACTCAATCATCTCAGACATGTATTTGGTTGAGCTTTGCAGTAATTGATCTAGAAACAGAAAGATATTACAAACTTAGGAGCATGCTTAATTGTTTATCCAATTCAATTTAAGGGATTTGTAGCTGACATGATCCCCTTTTACCAGGGTGGCTTTGATATGATTTGTAGTGGTAGAGACAAAATTGAGACTCCTGAACAGGTGAATTCAACCACTTCACCTTACATACTTGGATCTTTTATTTAAACAATTAAAAAAAGAAACAAACAAACTAATTGGTTTGTTACTAATAGCTGAAGTAATTGACATAATTCAGTTAAAGCAAGCGGAAGAAACGGTAAGAAAGCTTGATCTGGATGGCCTTGTAGTCATTGGTGGGGATGACTCAAACACAAATGCTTGCCTCCTTGCAGAAAATTTCATGTACAGTGCTATGTTTCTACAAGAAAAACTTTCTTCTATACTACTTCTATTATTACCTTGTTTAGTTTTGAAGATGATGTTTGCAATTTATCATTTTCATGATCAAGTAGATTTTTTTAATACCGCATATCTTGATTATAGGGGTAAAAATTTGAAAACACGAGTTATTGGATGTCCAAAAACCATCGATGGTGATCTCAAATGCAAAGAGGTTCCCATAAGTTTTGGATTTGACACTGCATGCAAGGTACATTTTGCTTCTTTTCTTGCATTACAGAAAGAAATATTTACTACACGCTCTCTCTCTTAAAATTTTACATCAATTGCAACAGATGATATTCATCAATACAACTGTTTCTTTTTTTTTTTTTTTTTTTTTTGGGTGTAGCTATATGCAGAAATTATTGGAAATGTGATGATAGATGCACGTTCAACTGGGAAATACTACCACTGTAAGATCTCTGCTTGTAAATAAATTCAGATTATGTAATGTTTTGTACCACTTACTGATCAAAGTCTGCAAAGTCACATGGGTTTTTCATGGTTCCACGTTTACTATCACAAGTTGAAGATATAAACAGAAAGCAGTACTTGGACCAATGTAGTTTTTGGTCAAAAAAATCCACATTCCTTGTGAAATTACTGCTTCGTTAATACATATTAATCATATCTGCTATTGTTTGTACTTGTACTCCTAAATCTAATGGATTGTTTCTGCAGTTGTGAGGCTTATGGGTCGTGCAGCTTCTCATATAACATTGGAGTGTGCTCTCGAGACGCATCCAAACATTGCAATTATTGGGGAAGAGGCAATTTCTTCTTTCTTCTTTTTTTGGTCTCCTATTAGGATACGTACATTAATTGCATGACGTACCACATTGTCAAGCTCAAGTCTCACACAAAATGTTTAATCGAATGTTGATTTTGCTTTTATGCTTTTTCTTTTTTTTTTTTTTTTCTTTTAATGTAAGATAACGTATCGGACTGCACTTTTCTTCGATAAGATTGTGTTAAATAGATAGCTCCTGATTTAGACAGGTTCGATAGTATCTGGCTAGAAAGTTCCTGCTTTATTCTTTGAATTGACTAAAGCTTTGTTTTGTCATAGGTTTCTGCTAAGAAGCAGACACTCAAGAATGTGACAGACTACATTGCAGATATAATTTGCAAACGCTCAGACCTTGGTTACAACTATGGAGTCATTCTTATTCCAGAGGGCCTGATTGAATTCATTCCCGAGGTATGACTTTGAGTAGCAGAAGATACAAGTTAATCTCAAAATATTTTAATAAAATTTAGATATGCTAAAACGGTTGTACATTTCTGGGTTTGTTCTTATTAATATTTCAGGTACAACAACTAATTGCAGAGCTCAATGAAATCTTAGCTCATGATGTTGTTGACCAAGAAGGGATGTGGAAAAAAAAACTCCGCAGCCAATCTTTGGACCTTTTTGAGTTGTTGCCTCCAGCAATTCAGGACCAACTACTTCTTGAAAGAGATCCACATGGGAATGTACAGGTTGGACAGATTTCTGATCTCTTTGAATCATACCTTAAGACAATGTTATGACAGTTTTTCCAAGTCTTCTCTTGCCCTTAGGTTGCCAGGATAGAGACAGAAAGAATGCTTATTCAGATGGTGGAAACGCAACTGAATAAAAGGAAAAAAGAGGGAATATACAAAGGCCAGTTCCAAGGACGGTCCCACTTTTTTGGGTACCAAAACACTCATATACAAACAACACGTTTCCTAGAAAGACAATTCATCATAATATTCAAACTTGTAAATGAAATTTTTACCATGCAGTTATGAGGGTAGATCCGGTTTGCCTTCAAATTTCGATGCAATTTACTGCTATGCATTAGGCTTTGCTACTGGAGCCCTCCTCCATTCTGGAAAAACTGGATTAATGTCTTCGGTAAGTGTCTTTCCTTCGTATTCGTATTAAATCCTTTGAGAAAATATTTTGGTGGTGATTTTTTTTTTTTTTTTTGGTTTGGACTATAGTTTTATCCTTGCGTGAAGTAGGTTTAGTGTGATTCATAAGGGCCGTTTAGTATTGTTTTCAAAATAGGTGAAAATGTATTTGTTTTGAAAAATGAGAAGTTTTTTAGAATTATACAAGAGTTTTTAAAATTTTTGCCTTGAAAAGTGTGCGAAAATATTTTAAAAATTTTGAGAACAAAAACAAACAGGACTGTAGAACCTTTTTTTTTTTTTTTGTTTTCAATTGCTTTTAATATGTTATGTTGGTTGGTTATCCAGGTGGGAAATTTGGGTGCTCCAGTTGAGGAATGGACTGTTGGTGGAACAGCCTTGACTTCCTTGATGGATGTGGAGAGAAGACATGGTATACTATCAAGATAACACTTGTTTTCACCACCATGAATTATGATCAAATAAGAGTCTAAGACCTAGCTAGTTCATTGCGCATGATTCAACTTTTTGGAGCTTTAATTTTGTAGGGAAATTCAAGCCTGTGATTAAGAAGGCCATGGTGGAGCTTGAAGGTAATATTCTCTTCTACCTAACTACCAATAAAAAAAAAAAATGTTATCTTTTACATTGCTAGTTTTGGCTCATTTGGTTCATATGTTTGAATAGAAAGTTTGAAGGTATGTTTTGTTTTTTCTACATTCCTAGTTAAGTAATGTTTTTTTCTTTTAATATCGGACATGGGAATACCAGGTGCACCATTCAAAAAATTTGCATCTTTGAGAGAGGAATGGGCCCTGAAGAATCGTTATGTCAGTCCAGGTTTGTTTTTGCGACCCTTGGCATGGTGACAAATTGTAGCACGCATAAAAGATATGTTTTGGTTATAAATATGCTCTTTATCGATCAGGTCCGATTCAATTCGTTGGTCCGATGGCAAACGTAATCAATCAAACTCTAGTTCTGGAGATCGGAGCACAAACTTAGGTTAAAGCCTTGCGACAACTGCTTTTGGTTTTTATCTGTATTGCAATAAGAACTTTAAGCTTTTGAAGCTAAGAGTGTTTCTTTTTTTTTGTGTTTTTCTTTAAAAGAACTAAGAGGGTTTAGGCGTTAGCTTCGGCAACGTACCTGCAAAATATATGTATCATCCATATCAGATCTTTGTGATTTTGCCAAGCTATAGTTGCGGGAAAATAAGCATATCCCTCGGCCGATCCTTAAATTCCTTTCTCTACTTTTTTTCCCCATTTTGGGCCTTTTTTCACCGTGTTATGCTCTCTCTCTCTCTACCTCTTAAAATTGATGGAAGAAGCATACACCTTGTTTGATATAAAAAAAAAAAAAGAAACGACACTAGTAAGCTCAAAATAAATCGTGATCTCCTACGCCAAAAAAACAAGTATGTGATTGGTACCTAGAGAAAATAACAAAATGAAATACATAAATAGATGTATATAGATATGTATTTTAAATTAATTACGCTCCATGATAGCATGCACATCTCAATATTAGCGACATGGAAACTAGACGACATCAAAGTGTTAAGCAACAAAAAGATATATGTTTTATTTGGAGTTAGGTGTTGAATCTGCAACCACAAAACATACCGTGAAAAAACACAACAAACTTTTAACGTGTAAATAACAAGTCGTCTACGACTAAAAAATGTCATGTTCTTTTCACGGTATGTTGGTTTCACATTAAACATCAAAATTTGATCCTACCTAATTAAACGACATATTTTCATATATAAGAGCAGTAATATTATTCATATTGGAAGGTGAAATTGATGTCGTTTTTTGAGAAACGACGTCAGGTTCAACATTAGGAACGACATTCTAGTTTGAGGCCGCAAAAAAGTACTTCTCTCTCTTTTCTTTTCTTTTCTTTTATCGCTGGAAGGCAATAGATACCTTGTCGTTTAGTTAGGATAGTAAATTCGTAGGCAAAACTACTCGTGATAGCAAAATTTTTAATATACAAACTACCTGTCATTTAGTTATAATAAAGGACTCACAAACTTTAAAAGAAGACAACAGGCCGTTTTACATTACCGCAGATATTCCATGTCGTCTCCAGGGACAACGTAGTCAAAATCAAAATTAGGAACAAATACAAACAACACCTGCTTTTTGTTAGTTAATGACATCCAAAAAGTTTAAGCATCTAAGCTATGCTGTTTCTTGAAGCAATTGCATTTTTTTTTATTTTTATTTTTATTATTATTATGTACTTATTTTTACTTCAGACAACGATTTGGATATTCTTGTCGTTTTTCTACTTTTCGTAAGTGAAACTGACATGTCCTTTGCCCTAGTAAACGTCAGAAAGTTTTATGGCAGCAATATGTCTTTTACACAAGAACGACAATTCATATTTTACTTATGAAACGGGAACGTTTTTACCGATTAAAATCGTGTTTCGTTCTTAAGCAACAACATTTTGGAGGAGAGCTACATGTCAACTTGAAGCTTAAAAGTTGAACGGCATGTATTTTCTTTTTTTTTATCGAAACAGCAGCAAACTTAAAAATGTAAAACAACTTCATATATTTATCATTTTGATTTATTTCTACTTAAGTTCAACAACGATTAAAACTGGCATTTTTTTCTCGCAAAAAAGGTTAAATTTTTTTAGTCCAAATCTCTGAACCAAACTGACCAATAAATGTACTTATTTTTCCAATTTTTTTTTCAAAATATATTTCTTTATTCTCAAAATTTTAAAGGCATTCTTTATATTTATAAATATGTTTAAATATTATCCTAACAATTTTTTTGAGTGAAAAGACAAAACAAAAATATAAAAATACCCTTAAACAATATTTGAAAAATATTTTAAACATGAAAAAAATAAAACAATAAAAAATATGATTTATTTTAGGGGAAGCATATTCAACAGCCAAAATATTTTCAAAAGAAGCATAAAATTTTTTAAAATTATTTGAGGGCATTTTTGTTGGTTTTGTAAAACATTTTTCACAAAATATAGCAAAAACGTGGCAATAGTATGAAACATGTATAACAAAAATTTTCTCAAAACTTTTATAGACCGCTATAGATTATATTAATTTCACACATAAATAAATATATAAATAAATTGCTTATCAGAAGAGATATAAAGATGAACCAAAATAAGGATTGCAAAGGACGTTTTACATTTATGAAACCAACTTCTTCCTCGTCTAGTCCCCGACATCGGATGGACGTACATGTGGGCGTAGATGGATTATGGTTTCTAATGATCACTCAACTAATGTAAGTTACGAAATAGAATAACTCTTTTTCTTTTTCTTTCTCTCTTTCTGCATGACTATGTAAGCGTTTTTCTGCAACATATTTTTAGTTTCTCCGAGACTCACAAGTGTGTCTCCTAAATGAAGAAGTCTCTATTTATACAGAACAAGAGAGCTTATCAATTTTGAAAATCTCTTTGTTTTAATTTTAATATCAAATATTTAATTAAAATAAAAGATATAAATTTTCCATTCCTACATTGCCATAGCGCCATACACACATATACCCAATCTGTGTATGGCTCCAATTAACGAAGAAGGAGGAAAGAGAACCTGCTTTTTACCTAATCTCATTTATCTCCACATTAGTATTAGATGAAAAGATTTATGTGACCAGAGGTTGTATAAAAGAGAAGTTATGGGTCTACATGCTTGACATGGTGGATAGACGTTACGAGGCCCTTGTTACCCTAAAGTTTAGGGTCTACAATAGACCGATTGTTGGTTGTGCCATTAGGGGTGGTAAGGTTTGCATTTGGTTAAAGCAGATGGACGAACTCGAGTTCGATCCAGTGACAAAGATATAGGAGTTATTACAAAGTTGTATCAAATTAGGATTGCATTGGACTTTAGAGATATGTGAGGTGAATAAGGAACTGTATATGACTTATATTGAAAGTGGAGAGATCAAAAGCTTTGATGATGGAAAGAACTTAAGATTATGAATGATAGAAGGTCTAATTGGTTGTTGTTAGATTACTTGTGGTTTCCTATGGTAAATTTGTGAGGAGGTTGCTAATTTTGTGGGTTGGAGATTCACAGGGTGAACCTTTAATTTTTTAGAATTAATGGAAAAGATGATAGTATGGTATGTTGAAATTGAAGTGAACCTTTAATTTGTTAACCTTTTTGTTCCTTTTTTGTCCTTTTCCTTTTTTTGAGTATTTCATATTGGTCTTCAACCAAAATTGACTTTTGTCTATGATCCACTATAATGCATCATTGGAAGTCACCAAGTGAACATACAAATCAAGAGACATTAATTGTTGATAAAAGAGTGTAATATTATTTTAATTATTTGTCTTAATCTATTTTTTTAGCCTACATTTCATATTTTGTCAAATAATTCAAATCCAAAGCTTAAACATATCAATGTGGTAGAACACTTAAATTGAATGCTCCAAGGGTCTTAACAATTAAGACATTGTTCAACACTAAGCAAAGACTTAGGATAATAATTTTAAGGTGAGCACTAATTAAGATAGTGCAATTAAAATAAATCCCTTATAGTTTTGAATGTTTATTTTGTCGCAAAAAGTACATAATTTATAGCGAAAATTGATTGAGAAACATTGTTGAAGCCAAATTGTTTGAATTGTAACTTAAAATAAAAGTACACCAATTATGAATTTTGTGTTTACATTGTCCATATATTATGTAAAATAGGTTTGTGTTATTAAAAGATTGTAGTGACATTTGTGTAGTTAGCTTATTCTTTTGCACGTTTGGTTTTATAAACACAAATCTAATGATATATGTTGTGCTTTTATAGAATACTAAATAAGCCTCCCTAGATAAACCTTCCTTCTTCTCTTCTTTGGTATTTTCTCAAAGTTTTCTTAATGGTTATATGAGAAGTTAGAGCTCAGAGAAGGAATATGAGAGTGATGAAGGAGAAGATGGTTAACTAGTAAAGAAAAAGTGAACACAAAATTGAGTCGATTGAGAGGACTCAGTGATTAGGACATCAGTCTTGTGATGCTCTGATGCCATTTTGGACTTTGTCATTGTGTAGAGATGATTTTCAAAAAAAGAAAAATCAACAAGAAATAAAAGAAAGACAAAATGCCAAAAATGCTGTAAAAGTATAACTTTGACCTCTCATGTCTCGAGTAGCATAGGTAGTAATGAATTGTATTCATGGTGGGCTCAAGTAGAACCCAAAAGAATACAAATAAAAAGGTGACTCAACACATATCCATTATAATAGGAATATTCCTATTTATAGTTGTACAAAGAAAATACAAGGCACACGCAAGGATAAAAATATCAGTATTAATAGAAATATTGGTGCTTCAATTTTATAGAAAGTTCAAGAAATATATCAATATTGATAGAGATTTCGACAAAAATTACAAAAAATTTTACATTAAATATATCTATAATACTTTAGGATACAACAAACATTAGGAAGAAACATAAATAAATATAATTTATATAATCAACTCCATATATAATAGATTTGTCAATATTAAAAGAAAATTCTATGAGGCTCAAACATGGCTAGGATTCCATCTTGATTCAAACAATATTGGTGTCATGATGTTATTTGAGTAGTGTTGAATATAGTTATGAATATATCATATATAGGTTTCTTGACTTCTTCTCACTATATTTCCATAAATAGAAAATTGTGAATCATTCCAATTGTTTGACTGAGATGGAACAGGTATGCTCGAATGCTGATAATTAAAAATTTCATAACTATCATACTTTCTAAAGTCCTGAATGTATATATAATAAGCATGAGGAGCCTTATTGGAATAGCTGCTATAATTGAATTCTAAATTCATTGATTGTAAACTCATAGAAATATTTATTCATTAAAAGTATTGTAATGCCCTTAAGTGGGGATTAACAGTTTTTAATAAATAAAATAAAGATAAAAAATAAAAATAAAACTTCAAAAATAAAGTTACCCAGGACTTAAATGAAAACTTTCAAATTAAAATAAAAATATAAACACAAATGAACCACAGTTTAATGTAGCACCTTAAATTTAATAATATAAAACTATCATAATCATCATTCCAACCCTCAACAAAATCTTAATACAGTCTCAGAAAGTAACACACGATACTTACATTATCATGATGGACATTCTTAACAAATAAAGCAAATCCAACGTTATACAGCTACATAGCTTTCTCAACTATTTTCTCGTAGCATCCCACACTTGGTGAGTCTTGAAAAGATAAAAATATAAGGGAATGAGTGATAACATGCTCAGTATGGAAAACTATTACTTACCTTTAAGTTTTTATCATTACTATATTAAAACGTGTATGGTTAGTTAGTTCTCAATATTATTCATTAATATTATCATGTTCAATTCCGGTGGATACCTTATGATCATTCTTACCAAGTTTATATATATATATATATATATATATACATATTAATTCAGGATTTAATTATGCTTATTTGTATCTACCGTGTAATAGAATATCATATAACTCAACAAAACCTAAATGGGCATGCTTGACCACCCTACAATCATTCCAAAGGTGTCCAGTGAGAGGACATCAAGCCTCGAATTCTCACCAAGTCAATTTCTGTACAGTGCGTTATCGGACTTTCGACCCAAGGGAGCACCGCCGCCTCCTCCTATTTTACCTTTTAGGATATTCGTGCCTAAGGATGTAACTGCCACCCTCTTCACGTCTCATCATTCCTCTATAATCAATCATTATTTATAAAGTTAGATTTCTTAACCATACTTCTCAATTTACAACAACATATGTCAAATCAATTTATTCCTCATTATATAATACAGGACGAGTTCATTTCATTGTCTTATATGTGATACTTATATAATAACAGTTCAACATATATATATATCTTGCAATAAAACAACCCATTTTAATTCCATAAAAACCTCACAAAAGATAAGTAATAGATTTCCTACCTCTTGACAAATACCATGCCGATAACTTCCAGCTCACAATATCAAGCTCACCACGTAAGCTCCAAGTACTTTGTTATCTTACGATGTAAAAAATGGTCATACTTTAACTTAATTTCTATCCTATAATCATCTTAATTTATCATCTATTCTTATTAGTGTTCCATAATCATTAATATGAAATCATTGAAACATTTTGTAACACAAAACGATGAAAAACATATAAGTTTGGATTATCTGATCAGATTACTGATCAACTGTTTTCAGCCTTTTGAACAAAATTACTATTTTTGGACCCTCTACCGGCCTCAAAGTTCGGCCTGCTGGCACTGCTCAACCATTGGCCTACCGAACTGTTGATTTTGAATTGCCGATGTTCGGCCTATCGTATCTGTCGGCTGTTTAGGCATGCCAATTCTGCTCAGTGTGGCCGACCACACTATACTATACGCAGTCGATCACGAGCCTCTAGAACTAGGTAAAACCCAGTTCGTCCCAAAATAGATAGATTTAGTTTTAAAATAATATTTCTACTCTAAATCAATTTTTAATGCATAAAACTCGTTTAAAACACTTTGAAAACACGCTAAGATGTGAATAAACAAACTTCTTTGTCTTTTCATACCTAAATCACAATCAAAGTTGCAACTTCAAAGTTCATTTAGAAATAAAACAAAAACATGTTTCAAATCTAAAATACTCAAACTCAAAACAACACAACTCAGTTTTAAAGGTATTTAGAATTTCAAACTGTTATATAAACATCCACAACACATTTCTCACAACTTTGATACCAAAATACAACTTAAAATTAATGTTAAAGTTTTAGAAATCTAACCTCAAAACTTAGCTAAAAACTATGATTTGATCTTGAAAACGTTTAAGTCTCCTTGATCTTTGAGCTTGTGAGAAGTTGTTTGTCAACTTTTATGAAATATTAGCTTGAGTTTCCCTTGGTTTCTCTATGGTTTGTTTCATCATGGAAGAGAAATGAAGAAGAAGAAGAAAAGAAAGAAAAAGAAAAGGAAGAAAAGAGAGAAGTAGGGGAGAGAGACGTGGGAAAGGAAAGGAAAAGAGAGAGAAAAAAAATTGAGGGAGACAGGGTTGGTAAGAATGGGTCTCCTTCAGAGACTTTTAGACATATAATGCCAAATGTCATTTTTGTAATTAACTAGAAGTTTTAAGGGTATTTTAATAAATATACTAAATAGGTATAGGAAATTTTAGGAAATTTAAAAGTAAATAGAAATAAATATTATAAAATAGATTTTAGATGAAACAAATTTTAATTGACGCACTAATAATTAATTTAATTATCATAATACTGTTAGAAAAATAACAAGTGTCACAAGCATAAAATATTGATAGATTATTTAAAGGGGAAAAATCTATTAAATTTTATAATTTCTGATACTACCGAAATTTGGTTGAAATTTCCACAATATATATCCAAAGTTTGTACAAAATACACTACATTTTTTTATATCAATATTTCAACCTATATTTATCGATTTTTTTGATATTTATCTAAAATTTTCTTGAAATCAATATTACAATGGAAAGATATTTCGGTACCTTAAAATTTTCACCGAAATTTCTAAAATTTTGCTAAAATTTACATCTATAGGTACCCGATTCCTAGGACCACATGAGCCATTTCCCTAAGCATGTGAAATAATTGAAATTGCATTGACTTTGGAATTGGTGCCAATATTTAATAGTTCAACACACACCTATTGTTATTAGATATATAATTCTAAAAAAAAAAAAACATTTCATTCACAATTCAATATTGCTGATACTATATCAAAGCATTTTGGAACATAGTTAAAACCACAAGATTGAACGTAAAATATGTAACATGTGAGAAAAAAGTATTGAAAAAATTGGTAATTGTGGTTTTAATAATGCACCAAAGCACCTTGGAAAGCATTATATAGTATTTTAATAAGTAATATGAATTGTCCAAAAAAAAAAAAAGTAAAATGAAGTTAAACAAAATATAAGTCTATTCATAGGCAACATTAAACTCGATGCATATACTATTAACCCAAAAAAAAAAAATCAATGCAACTTGACATTAACCTCAACGCGTACATATCTCATATAAGAATGACGACTTGTTGTCTTCTATTAATATTCAAAATACAAACACACATCAAATGAATCCTACAGAACACATTTTTTATTAATTGTGGTGTCTAACCATTGTATTCTCCATTAAGTATGACGTTGTACAGACTCTTTTCCAAAGTATTTTTCTTTTGTTCTATTAGTAAATGGCGTGATGTCGTTTTGTGGAATGTAAAACCTCATGTCGTCGGGTTTTCATGGAAACGACGCTTATTTACTCAAGCATAAACGAGAAGTCATCTACCGAAAACGACACGATTCCTTTGTGTTAAAACGACATGTTGTTTTACCACCTTAACAAAAATGTGCTGCCCCAATCATGTCCCTCCTTTCGGAAGAAACAAAACCCCCCAACGAAAAGCTCACTTCAACAGTAGCAGCAGCAACAACAAGAAGAGGATCAAAATAGGTAAATTTGCAAAATTACCAAAATCACTTGGCCAACCAAAAATGCTTTCGTTTTCGTCGTCTTCTTCTTCTTGTGTTGTTCCTGCACAGAAGAACCCCACCAAGTTCAAGTTCAAGTTCAATTCCCCAGAGCTCTGAGCCGCAAAATCACTCTTCAACTCCATAATCTCCAGTTCCACCGCCCCTAACCTCCCTTCTCTCCGCAAATCCTTCCTCCAATCCTACATCTCGATCTCCACCGTCGATGACTCCATCTCTCTTCTCCGCCACATGATCAAAGCCCATCCCGCCTTCTCCCCCGACCGATCCACTGACCACATTTTGCTCACCAATTCCTGCCTCTCACCCGATTCCACCCTCGTCCCCGTCCACCGCGCTCTCAATCTCATGTCCTTCGTTGGCTTTCCCCCGACAAAGTCACCGCCGACATTGCTGTATGGTCCCTGTGTACTGCTGGTCGGATTGATCATGCTCTCCAACCGTTTGACGAAATGTCGACGAAACATTTGGTCCCCGATTCCTACACTTACAACTTCCCCGTTAAGTGTTTGTGCAAGTGCAGGCCGCTAAGCACCATTTATCAGTTTATAGACAAGACCCGAAAGAGTTCCGGATTGAAGCCTGATCTTGTTACGTACACAATTGTCCTTGACAATGTATGCAATAGCAAGAACCTCCACGAGATCACGCGGTTGGTGGCGGTTCTCAGTGAAGAAGGGCTTAAACCTGATTGTTTTCTTTACAATACTATCATGAAAGGATATTGTATGCTCAGTTGGGGAAGTGAGACCATTGAGGTTTATAACAAGATGAAGGAGAACGGAGTTGAGCCTGATCTCGTCACTTACAATACTTTGAGCTTCAGGTTGGCCAAATCGGGATGGGCAAAGGAAGCTAGGAAGTACTTGAAGATCATGGGGGAGAAGGTACATTTGCCTGATGTTGTGACGTATACCTCACAGATGAACGGGCTGTGCCGGGAAGAGGATGTGTTGGACACTTATGCTTTGTTGGAGGAGATGAAAGAGACGGGTTGTGAGCCGAATGCCTGCACTTACAACACTTTGCTTAACGGGTTTTCTAAAACCAAGTCGGTCGAGATAGGGGTTGAGTTGTATGGTGTGATGAAGGAACGTGGAATGCAGCTTGACACAGCGGCTTATGCCACGTTGGTGAGGGTGCTTTGTAGGCGTGGCGAGGTTGCGGAGGCATATGAGGTGTTCGATTACGCAGTCATGAGCAAGAGCTTGACCGATGTTTCTGCTTACTGGACGTTAGAGTCTGCAATCAAGGAGGTTAATAAAGTTAGAGAACAGGGCCATATTCCTTAGCCTTTTTTCTAATTTATTGGAAATTTTTTTGATGTTCTCCATAAATTTCACTATTTTTGTATTAAGGTTCATCATTCTGTTTGATTAGTAGTGTTGAGTTGCAAAAGGATTTAAAGGGGGTTGGGATAAAAATGGTTAGTAGAGATCCTCAAGGGGTCGGTGTATTTCAGATTGGTGCTTAATTATTTTGTTCAATCTGGACGAGTAATACAGTTATTTTCTTTACACTCTAGCTGTGTCTGTACAGCCATGTTAATTTCGGTTTAACATCTCAATAGTTGTTGTTACATGTATAATATATATGTTAGAACTAAAATCAAACCAAAATTCTGCTAAGATCGTTCATGTTAAATCATTGAGAGAAATAATTCCAAATTGCGGAAGCGTACCTTGATTCAAGATTTTGGATTGTTGTAGGTTACTGTCTACCAATCCAATACGTACTCCTTGAAGTTTTCTTGAAGATGGGATTTCAAAAAAAACAGGAAAAAATGAAACGTACGTCTGGATTGGGGACCATAACCAGAATAAATAACTTTAGTTATTTTAATGTATTTCTAGTTTTGCCCATCATAAAATCTGGAAATTACATATTGGTATCTACACATATATTATTAATAATAATGACCCATACATTATATTAATACCCAAAAGCTTTTCAATTTTATCTTAATTATATCACTTTAATTTAGGCTTTACCTTAAGATAGCATTAAACAACACATTTAAATACATATGTAGGTCCACATGAAAAATTAATTTCCAACAATCTTCCACTTGGGCCACATATGTTTCTTTGCAAAAATGTGTTTACCTTAGTGAGCTCAACTTTTGCTATCACAAATAAGGGTATTCCTGAACAATCTCGTCCATTGATCATACCAATATAGGACCGAAGCGGTTTTTGTCACAAATATAACGTGACTAGACCCATCTATAATCACACATATCGATATAACCAAATGACATAGATCTAGTATGGATGTGTAGCATGGAAATTACATGCAAAGTGATCCAAACATGTCTATTTCCGACTGGTCCTACCTTATATCTGAATGAGATCAAAACCGTACCAAAATCAGAGTGTAAATAAACTGTATTCTTTATTTCTGCAGAAAACATATACAAACACACAATGTCTATATATAAAGAAAATTAGCATTTAAATACAAACTCCCACTAAAATTGCATATCATCAAATAACTGAACACCCGTGTGAGCAGTGTGCTTATGAAAGACCTTGGGTGGAAGCCCTTTTGTAAGCGGATCCGCCATCATGGAGTTTGTACCAATATGCTCTATAGACATCTGACCACTCTGAACTCTTTCTTTAACAACAAGAAATTTAATCTCCATATGCTTTGACTTTGAAGAGCTCCTATTGTTGTTGGAATATAAGACTGCAGATTTATTATCACAAAACAACTTAAGTGGTCTTTCTATACTTTTCACAATCTGCTGCCTAGTGACAAAGTTTCGCAGCCATATTTCATGATTGGATGCCTCATAACATGCTATAAATTCTGTCTTTATAGTGGAAGAAGCTATGAGTGACTGCTTGGCACTCCTCCAAGAAATAGCTCCTCCAGTAAGCAAAAAAATATAGTCCGAAGTGGATCAACGACTATCTTGACATCCAGCAAAATCTGAATCAGAATAACCAATGATCTCGAGTTGGTCTGACATTCTATATGTAAGCATGTGATCTTTTGTTCTCTGTAAATATCGCATAACCCGTTTGGCTGCTTTTTAATGATCCATGCCAAGGTTACTCAAATATATGCTCAACAATCCAACAATATATGCTATATCTGGACGAGTACAAACTTGAGCATACATTAGTGTGACACCTGTTATTCTCCTAACGGGTATTAAGGTAATTAAATTAATTTTTTGTGTATAAAAAAAAATTGCTTCATTTAAATTTATTTTACAATATTTATTTTTATCTATTTTTAAATTTTCTAAAATTCTCCTATATTTATTCAGGATGTTTACTAAAAAGCCTTAAACTTCTAATAAATCTCAAAAATGTCATATTGGCATTATGTGTGTTAAAGTCTCTAGATGAGATATAAGGATATCTTTTTCAACTACTCTTGACCCTCATTTTCTTTATTTCCTCCGTGACATGCTTCAACATGTCTCCTCCATAATTGTTTCTATCACTTCTCTTCAAAGACTTCATCTTTTCTTCCTTTCTCTTCCACGGTTCCCACACTCTTCTTCTCATTTCTTTGCATAAGCAAAATACTTAGAGAACTTCTTCAAGGCAGCCATAAAAACCAGCCACCATCACCTCCATTTGAGCAAGAATTTCAGTCATACTGAAGTAAAGGAATCTGTTTTGAAGCCATTTCAAGCTTCCAACTAACCATAATCCGAGGTTAGAATCTTATGAACAAATTTAGTCTTTCATTTATAAATTTTCTTTTATACTAAAGGATTATTCAAATTTGCATTCTTAAACCTAAGTATATGTTTGTTGCTATTTTGGAGCATATGTATAAAGTCTAAGTATATATGCCCTAGACAGAAAATTTATATTGTTAAACTTTGTCATACCTCTATGGGCAGTGGCTATTTCTTGAAATTCTGTGATTAAATTAAAATGAATTTCATAAATTGGTTTGCATATTTAAAAAAGTAGACATCCTAAGCTTTCTAACGAGCTATCATAAACCTAAATCGGAGTTGTATTTTATTTTCTATGAATTATTCAATTTTTGGATTGAAAACTAGTAAACCTGCCAGTTTGTTATGGTATACCAGCTGCTAACCTGAACCAAGAACCCATCTTTGCTCACCACCTAATTCTTTAATGTCTTGCAACCTTTCCAATATTATCCTAAGTGATTGATGAATCTTACTAGGGACTAAAACATATAGATTACTTGTTCACATTTTATATTGTGTTAAGACAAAAAATTGTTTACTGTGGTATTCAAAAGAGATTTACATAAAAGCTTTAATAGCATACTAGTAAGATAGGTTTACACATGATTTATTTATGAATGTAGTTGTATGTTGTGCTTTAGTTTTAATTGTCCTTATGCACGCCTTAGGATCAAGGGAGTATGGAGCTAACGTTAATTGATTCCAGGATTAAAAGATTGTTGATAAGCTTGAAAGGTAGGGATTCTATTACTCATCTTTTGTGAGGTTTTTATAGAATTAAAATTGATTGTTTTGCCACAATAATATATATATCTATGTTGAACTGATATTATATGAGTATCACATATAAAACTATAACATGAACTCGTCTTGTATTGTACGGCGATGAACATAATGAATTGACACATGTTATAAATTGAGAAGCATGGTTAGGAAAACTGACTCTATTAATAATGATTTAATATAGAGAAATGGTGAGACATAAAGAGGGCGGCGGTTACATCATTGGGCATGAATACCCTAAAAGGTAAAATAGGAGGAAGGTGATGACGTTTCCTTGGGTTGAAAGTCCCAGAACACACTGTACAGGAATCGACTTGGTGAGGACTCGGGGCTTGATGTCCCCTCGCCAAAACACCCTTGGAATTTTTAGAGGGTGATCAAGCACGCCATTTTGGGTTTCGATGAGTTGAGTGATACTCTATTGAACGTGGGTACCTAGGAATAATGATGAACTATAATATTTGTATATATGTATATGTATGAAACTCGGTAATGATTAACTATGGTATCCGTAGAATATGATTATAATAAATCTCATAATCTGGATAATGATAATTATTAACTAACCATGCAGGTTTTAATGTGGTAATGATAAAAACCTAAAGGTGAGTAATGGTTTTCTCTACTGAGCATAGTGTCGCTCATTCCCTTATATTTTTATCTTTTCAGGACTCACTAAGTGTGAGGTGGCTACGAGAAAAATAGTTGAGGAAGTGATGTAGCTATATTACATTGGGACTGCTTCAATTGTTGAGAATGTTCTTCATGATAATGTAAGCATCAATTGTTACTTTCTGTGACTGTATTACAATGCGTTGAGGGTTAAAATGATGATGACGACAGTTTATAATATTAAATTTAAGGTGCTACATTAAACTGTGGATTATTTGTCGATTATATTTTTATTTTTGATATTGAGAGTTTTTATTTAAGCCTCGGGCAACTTTATTTTTAAGGTTTTACTTTTATTTTTGATTTTTATTTTATCTCATTAAAAACTGTTAACCCCCATATAGGGGCGTTACAGAATTTTTGGTATCAGAGCCTAGGTTCGGTTAACCTAGGGAGTGTAGCACCACTTTAAAAAAAATGCTTTTGAGATGGTTTTGAAGCTGAATTTTCATTGTCATCATCGAAATGAACCTTCACATTGATTTATACAGTCTAGAAGGATGTAACATGGAAAGACCCTAGAATGAAAATACTAACGGTTATATGAGTACAATAATTATATAGAAGGAAAGTATTAATAGTTATGAGGGAATGATAATTATATGGAATGAGTTTATAAGTATAATGCTTATGAGAGATTCGTATAATATTAAGATCTATAAGCATATCTAATTCGTATAGAACAATGAAAAATTTGTGTAGATACTAGGATTTAAGAGCCTTTTGTCTCGTGAAAAACAATAAGAAACCTAAGTAATGATTATGTGTGGATTCGGTGGAGTACATAAGTGTCAATATCTTTTCTTAAAAGTTCTATTTATTTGAGGAATATGAGATAAGTTGGGAACCTATGGTATTGAATCTTGAGAGAGATAAACGTTAGACTTTTGGTCTGTTGAGACTGTGTAAAGGCAAGAATGCATGAATCTCAAAGTTGGAATATTTGGTTACGTACATTGTATTTAAGTGTATTAGTGAATCTTTATGAATAGATGTAATATAAAAAAAAATGACCAATAGGAGTTTCCTTAAGTAAATCATAATACTTAAGGCACTTATAATAATTTTGGATAATTACGATAAAATGTTTAAGTTTTAGATGTTTAGATGTGAATCTTTTAGTTACCTAAGGTTTTGTTATATGAGGAAATTAGATATTGTATAAGTAGAATTGTGGGGATTGTAGATGTTCTTAAGTAGTAACATCAAGTGTCTTTGTTCATTGATATGGTCTATGTTGAAATACGTAAATCGTATTGATTTCAAGGTTAGTCACATTCTAAACCCTTGGTAGTAATGATGATGAATCCATTGATAGATGTTGAGTATTATGAATAACATATGGGTGTATGCATTGTTCAATAAGGTTTTGATTAAAACAAAATTAATTGAGTTGCTAGAAGATTATGTTGTTATGAAATGATTTTAAATACCATTCAGGAAGATTCTTGATTGTCGTTAAATTAGATTTGTTGTTCATAGTTATCTTCATCTATAGTGGGCTTTGATTTGGGTTCAAGATTTATACAAATTGGTTTACAATTTTATGTTTGTTATTTAACTCGTTTAAATGTGTTAAGGCCTGAAACAACCTGACCCTTTTCAACTTAGAACATTTGGGCCTAGTCCAAATCCTAAATCAGTTTGACTCACACTGTCTCTCCCACGTGGTCTCTATACGTGTCATATACAGTGGTTTAATTATTGTTTACATATACGTTTACTGTGCATAGGAGCTTATTTCTTCGAGCTCACTTTTTCTCTCTTAATTTGTTATTTTCTGTCTAAATCACAAATCCTCTTCTTTTTCACTAGAAATTCTTCTTTCCCTCTAAAAGAAGAAGGAATTCTAGGATTCTGCAACTTACTATCTTAATTTTTCCTTTCTATTTACTTTCCTTTCATCTCATCATGGACCCAAAGTACCAACACCTGAGAAAGTATTTCCCATCACTCTCCCAAAAGATTCTCAGAAAGAAATACAAGGCTAGAATTACTCGGTTGTGGATTCTTATGCGTTTTGGCATCCCTTGTGATGTGAGAATGTTGATAGAGGGGAAGATCCGTCCGAGTGACTTCAGTCAAGATGTCGGTTTACCAGGAACAGGTACCAGTCGTAGTGCAATGAAAAGAAGAGCTCGTGCCATCGTGGTCGCTTGTAACAAATGTGGAAGACAAAATTGTAACGGTAAATGTACTTCACCTGGTTATATGTCTACGAATAGAGAGGATTGTTGAGGGTAAGCTCGGCGCCTCCACCAAGGACACTAACTTTGGTGGTCGGCAACTCAGTTCGACAGACATAGGCTACCGCCTGACCCGACGACTTATGCTTCTTCCTGAGGTGCCTTCCATTTATCTGAGGGCACACCCCCAAGAAGGCTGCCACCTCGGGGATGTACAGTAGCTCGGGCCGGGCCATGCTATCCATCATAATACGTCACTACTCATCCTTGTAGGCCAACACCCGGCAGACGTGCTGTCGTCCGATAGAGTCCAATCTATTGGACAATGGACGCGACACTTGTCACTTATTGCTTGATACACTTTGATGTGACACCTGGGTAATGGGTAAAACCCATCTTACACCCGATCCAACTGGTGGCCTATAAATAGGATGCATTTATGACGTTTTAAAGGGAGAGACTTCCTCATACCTAATTAGCTGCCGACCTCAGCCGAGCAATACTTGCCTTGAGCATCGGAGAGCCCTTGTCTATTGACTAACCCCCCTTCTCCGAATCATCCCTCTTGCAGGTACTCATTCCCGACCAGGGACAAGCTTAGGAGGAGGTCATAAGGTACTTCAGTCACACGTGGGTGTTGATCCGATGCCGGACAATGGTAAGCATCAACATTTTGGCGCTAGAAGGAGGGCAGAACACGCCCCAATCCAAAGTTATTATACCTCGGATTTCTGACATGACAACACGAGGTAATGTAAGAGATAGTACCGCCCGACGTCAGGAGTCGGGCGAGGCCAAGCATAAGCGACCGGCTGCAGAACGGCCCAGCGATCGTCCTCGGATCGCCAGATCTCGGTCCAGAGGGCAAGGAAGCGCGGCAAGAGCCAAGTCGGTGCAGCCCCGAGCTGCACAAGATCCGATCCGAGAGCTCACAGATGCAGTTCGGATCTTAACTCGGCAGCTTGCACAGGCTCAACAGCAAGCTGCACCGGGACCGCCACCCCCTGCCTAGGTCGACCAGGCAGGAGGTCGGCATGAGCAGAGCGCCACTAACTGGGAGGATCGATCAGAGCAGTCTCCGGGATCCACCAGAGGGCCCCTGCTTAACAATAGACTGGTCCATGAACGTCAGATGGGACGTCAACCACACCATGTACCTTCACCACAAGGTTCTAGAGCCTCGATGTTTGATCGGCTCGGGTACCAAGGGATTAACAAAAATCACCAAGGCGAAGCTGGAGGCCGTGCCGAGGGCGGAGTACCCTATCGGGTCGAACTGCCCGAAGACACGAATAGTCGCCAGTTCCGGGTGCTGCAACGACAGATAGATGAAATCCGCAATTGCAGGTTCGGTGTGGACGAAGTTGGGGCCCAGGATCCGCCCTTCCTGGATCACATAATGCGGGCACCCATGCCGCCGAAGTTTAAGGTCCCACAAATTAAGTCTTACGACGGGGCCACTGACGCAGATGAGCATGCCGAACTCTTTCGCGGCCACATGCTGTTGCAGAATGCCAGCGATGCTGCGATGTGCAAAGCTTTCTCGCTCACCCTTACAGGCCCTGCTCGACAGTGGTTTCGACGACTCGAGCCGGGCTCGATTCCTTCTTTTGGGCATTTAACTGATGCCTTCTCCGCCGCATTCTCTACAACCAGGACGCGAAGGAAGGAAATAACTTCCTTGTATGTCGTCAGGCAGGGAGACGGGAGTGTCAGGGACTATGTCAACCGATTCACCTGGGCTGCTCTCGAGGTCAAGCACGTCGAAGACGAGACCCTCAAACATATTTTTGTAGGGGGCCTCCGAGACGAAAAGCTGACCTGGTCATTGGCCTTTTAGTAGCCAAATACGTTTTCACAGATGCTCGGGTACGCCCAAAGACATGCGGACGCTGCCGAGTACATGAAGAGCCGGCGGGAGGAGGCTGGCCCGAGCGGGATAAAAAAAGAAAAGAAGCAGAAAAGAAGGCCGGAGCAGGGCAGCACCGAGCATGCGAAGAAGCAGAAGAAAGAGAAAGTTGAGAAGCCGAAGGGGCCGACCGGCAAGTTTCAAAACTACACGCCCCTGGTGGCAACCATTGATGAGGTGCTCGCCCAGGTCGGCGACAAGAATCTGTTGACACCGCCGCCTAAGCTTCGAGGCTTTAGGGCGAAGCGTGACCAGTCAAAATTTTGTAAATTCCATCAAGACGTGGGTCATACAACCCGAGACTGCATCCAGCTCAAGGACCAAATCGAAAGGTTGGTCCGAGAAGGTCTATTGCAGGAGTTTGTGGAGAAGGCCATAAACCTGAGGGTGACCTCTATAAGGAATGACTCGTCAGGCTGAGACACGCAGAGCCGACCCAGGACCGATAGTGGGAACGCCCCAGAACCCCCAAATATCGTACATACGATACTTGGCGGGCCTGTTGCCGGGGACACATCGAGTGGGCGACGATCCTATGTCAGAGAAGCTCGGCGGGTCGAACGGGGTGACTTCATGAACGTGTCCGAACACATCAATAAAATATGCCGCCAGGAGGACACCCCGATCACTTTCACCGAGGAGGAAGCAGACCGACTAATGCATCCCCACAACGATGCTTTGGTTTACGAACTGCCTATCGCTAACAATGTTGTACGGCGAGTCTTAATTGATAATGGCAGTTCGGCGGACATCCTTTTTAAGCAGGCATTTGACAGGCTGAAGATCAGCAACGCGCCTTTAGCCTCGGTCCGGACCCCACTCTTCGGTTTCGCGGGTGAGTGTGTCTGAGCAATCGGGAAGGTTAGTCTCCCGGTAACTTTTGGAGAGGGTGCTGCCAAGGTCACTCGGGTGGTCGACTTTTTAGTCGTCGATAAACCCTCTTAGTATAACATCATCATCAGCCGGCCGACGTTAAACGGATTAAAGGCCGTGGTCTCGACATATCACCTAGCAATGAAGTTCCCGGCCGATGGTGGTGTTGGAGTAATCCGCTCGTCTCAGGCGGACTCCCGGGCTTGCTATGCAAACGCAATCCGGGCAGCCTCAGCCCAGCAACAGGGAGTCCTGGCCGTGTATGCAGTCGACGAGACTGACCTCCCAACCGATCCAATGCCAAAGATGCTCGTGGACCTAGACCCCAGGTTTCCCGAGGAAGAGGTAAGGGGTACCCCGGTCGAAGACTTAGTGCCGTTCTCCCTAGACCCCGAAAGGCCAGAACGCATAGTCCAATTCAGATCGCAGTTACAACATGAGATCCGGGCCGACCTGGAGTCCCTACTTTCTGAGTATCGCGACGTTTTTGCATGGTCTCATGAGGACATGCCCAGCATAGATCCGAGCATCATCAGCCATCGGCTTAATGTCCAACCTGGTCACAGGCCGGTGGTACAAAAACAAAGAGCCTTCAACCCGGAGAGATATGCTGCAATAAACGATGAAGTCTAGAAACTATTAAAGGCTGGGTTTGTTAGAGAGGTCAAATATCCAGAATGGTTGGCAAATGTCGTCCTCGTCAAAAAGGCGAATGGCAAGTGGCGGGTCTGCATTGACTATACCGACCTTAACAAGACCTGCCCCAAGGACTGTTTCCCACTTCCTCGGATAGACCAGCTCGTCGATGCCACAACCGGACACGAGCTCTTGAGCTTCATGGACGCATACTCCGGGTATAATCAGATAAGAATGGCCGAGGAGGATCAAATCAAAACCTCATTTGTTACTAACCAGGGCTTGTATTGCTACGTTGTAATGCCCTTTGGTCTCAAGAACGCCGGAGCTACCTATCAACGCCTCGTCAACAAAATGTTCGCTCGACTGATCAAAAAAACTATGGAGGTCTATGTGGACGACATGTTAGTAAAATCTGTCCAAGCGAAGGACCACATAGCCGATCTCAGAGCTAGTTTTGACATTCTCCGGGAGTATGGGATGAAACTCAACCCGACAAAATGCGCTTTTGGCGTCGGCTTCGGCAAATTCCTCAGATTTTTAGTAAACCGACGAGGAATTGAGGTGAACCTGGCAAAGGCCCAGGCGATCATAGATATGCATTCTCCTCGGACAGTGAAAGACGTGCAAAGGCTTACTGGCATGGTGGCCGCTCTATCAAGGTTTGTCTCCCGGGCTACCGACAAGTGTCACCCTTTCTTCAAGGCACTTAAGGGGAGGTTTGAGTGGAGCAGGGAGTGTGAGGATGCTTTCCAAGGCTTAAAAGTTTACCTAGCCACACCCCCGCTCCTGTCCAAACCTTTGCCCGGTGAGATTCTAACTGCCTATTTAGCCGTCTCCGAGAAGGCTGTCAGCTCGATGTTGATCCGAGATGAAAACGGGATCCAGAGACCCGTCTACTATACTAGCCAAGCGTTCCAAGGTGCCGAGGAATGCTATTCATCATTGGAGAAGCTGGCCTTCGCCCTAATAACTTCGGTCCGGAAGCTGCAGCTGTATTACCAAGACCATACTGTCAAGATCCTGACCAAGTTTCCCCTCCGATAAGTTTTACAGAGCCCAGAAATATCAGGTCGGATGGCCAAGTGGTCGGTCGAATTGTACCAGTATGACATCCATTTTGTGTCCAGAACGGCGATAAAAGCTCAAGTCTTAGCGGATTTCCTTGCCGAGTTTACAGAGGCCGGAAAAGTGGCTCCCTTAGTGGAGAAATTACCCGTTGAGGAGCCTGATACAGCTGGCTGCAGTGAGCGAGGCCTTTCCCCGGAGCTAAACTGGAAACTACACGTCGATGGCTCGACCTGCGTCGACGGGTCGGGGGCAGGCTTGATCTTAACTAGCCCCGACGGATATAAGGTCATTTATGCCCTCCGTTTCGACTTCAAAACCTCTAATAACGAAGTGGAGTATGAAGCTTTGCTCGTCGGATTACGAATTGCCCGGGACCTCAGAGTTGATAGGCTGACCATCTATAGTGACTCAATGCTAGTGGTGCAGCAAGTCACAGGAGGATTCCAGGCCCGAGCAGAATCAATGACGGCATATTTAAAAGAAGCGAAACGATTGCTTGGACAATTCAAGTCCTATACTTTTAAGCAAATCCCCCGGTCCGAGAACGTGGAAGCCGATGTCTTTGCCCGACTAGCCTCCGGGATAGGCGGAGTAGATCCGATGTCTGTTCCTATTGAGAGACTCTCTGGACCGAGTATCAGTAAGGAAATCATGAGTCTGGTGGCCGAACCAAAGTGCACGTGGATGGACCCGATCATCCGGTACCTGACCCTAGCTGAATTACCCGACGACCGGGAAGAGGCACGTCGGATACGTAACAGCTCGGCCCGGTATTTGATAATCGGGGAAAAGCTGTACCGACGCGGCTACACAACGCCATGCCTAAGATGTTTGGATTCCCAGGAGGCCGAGTACTTAATGAAAGAGATTCATGAAGGCCTTTGTGGTAATCACTCCGATGGACGCTCTTTAGCCCAGAAATGCCTATGGCAGGGTTATTACTGGCCTACTATGTAGTAAGACTGCAGGAGCTTTGCACGGAAATGCTTCAAGTGCCAGCAATTTGCTCGAATGCTAGGTTCACACGCCGAGCCTCTAAATCCGGTGACTTCGGCGTGGCCATTTGCAAAATGGGCCATTGACTTGATCGGACCGCTCCCTCCGGCTCGTTCGCAACTCAGATATTGCATCGTCGCCATAGACTATCTGACGAAATGGATCGAAGTCGAGCCTTGCACCAACATGACCGAAGCTAAGTGCACCAACTTTGTATGGAAAAATATCGTCTGTCGATTCGAAATCCCGCACACTATCGTGACCGATAACGCTAAGCAGTTTGACTCCTCAGGTCTACGCCATCTGTGCGAGAAGCTCGGCATCAAGAAAGTTTACTCTTCCCCGAGCTATCCGCAGAGTAACGGCCAGGTGGAGGCCGTGAACAAGACAATTAAAGACAACCTCAAGAAGAAACTCGAGGGGCTTAAGGGCGCATGGATTGACGAACTACCCCAAGTGCTCTGGGCATACCGAACAACAGCGCGAGCTGCAACCGGCGAGACACCGTTCTCCCTGGTTTATGGGGCAGAAGCCGTCATCCCAGCCGAGGTTGGATTACCGAGCTTGAGGGTCGAGCAATACGAAGAAAAACTGAATGAACAGCTCATGATGACCGAGCTCGACCTACTTGAAGAAAAAAGGAACCGGGCATCCATTTGTAATGCAGCCCGGAATCAGGTTGTAGCTTGGTATTACAACAAACGGGTTCAGCCGAGAAGCTTTAAGGTTGGTGACTTGGTAAAGAAGGTCACGGTTCAACAACCCGGTCTAGGGTCCTTTGGTCCGAAGTGGGAAGGACCTTTTAAAGTCGAAGGTGTCATGCGATCAGGCACTTACAGGCTGATCGATTTGGAGGGGAACCGGCTCGGGCATCCATGGAATGCCGAGCTATGAAAAAGATTCTATTCCTGAAAAAGAAGAGGAAATCAGGGCCAGATTCCTTTTTTGATCTCTGGCCACAATTCTTTGGTAACTAGACCTGCTGAGCAGGGCTGGCAAAATCAATGTAAATATTACATTAATGAAGCACAACTTCCCTGAACTCATTCCACCAGAGCAATGTTTTTGGGGGAGGATTATACCTAAGACGCCAAAACCCCAGCTCGAAAGACAGGATGTTGACTCCCTAAGGGAGTCACCCTCGTCAAACTAGACAGGGGGGCTAGTCGGTATATCTCATGTCTGTCATCCAGACGCCCTTAAGTTGCTCGGCATATCTATGTGCCTGATTAGTCCTATACTTGGTAAAGTTTCTTTAAAACTTCAACAAGTCCATGGGGGGCAGCAAGGTAAGGGTGGGTATGCGCCGTTTATATTTTGCCCGACCGAGATCAGAAACCTAAACTTGCTTGGATAACCAAGCAAAAATGGATAACTACTCAAAAAACTGAACAAAAGTCCTCGGATTAACTGAGGACAGAGGTACTCGGCTTACCTCTGCTCGGTAAATTGTCTCCCAGCCTGGGAACTCCCCCGAGAAGTATCTAACTTTTAACATTACGTGGGATGTAAAATAAAACTACACGTAAGGAAAAGTGGATGCAAAACGGAAAAATATAAAATGTCAAATTTATTTCCTAGGGAGGTACAAGAAAGTCGGGCACCTCCCAAGCCCGATTACAAGAAAGCAGAGGATTAATCGGCCCGAGTCTCATCACCAGCTTGAGTCTCGTCCCCGGCCGCGTTGTCGTCTTGGCCTCCCTCGGCAGCCGGCACATCCCCGTCATCATCACCGTCCACAATGACGATCTCTTCTTCAACTCCCCGCGGTTGCTCCGCATCGCCCTGGTCCGGCTCGGCGATGACCGACCAGTCGAATGCAGCCGCCTCGGGATGCTTTTCGATTATATGGTCACGGAGATCGGCCATCCCATCGAAGTAGAGGTCGGTATATTTGGGGGATGTCTTAAATTCTTCGACTGCAACAGCCAGCTGGTCGGGAAGCCCGGCTACGAATCGGTGGTGCTCGGCTTGTAGAGTTGATAGACGCCCCTCTAGCCGAGCGGCTTTCTCTTCCTGTCGAGCGGCCTTATCCTCTGCCTCCTTGAGCCGCCTCAACATGTCCTCGGCCTCGGACTTCGCTTTCTGGGCCTCCTCCTTAGCTCGATCTAGCTCAACCTTCGTGTCATTGAGCTCTCTGTCGGAGTCCAACTTCAGCAGGAGGGTCTTCTTGTGCCTTTCTTGCTCCTTGTGGATCTCCCTCACCCCAATGGAGTGCGCCATATGCACAACAACGCTCAGCTGTGAAAAGTACAAGGGGTAAGTTCTCGGCAATACTATAGGAAGTCCCTGCAACCATTGGCTGGCTTGGATACTTACTGAGGTTGCCGTTTGGAGCGCCAGGTTGCACAAGTCTGGGAAGTCCTCACCCCGAATCTCCATGAAGAAGTCATTTGGGGGAGCCACGTCCCCGATGCGTTCAAGGAGCATGCCGCGGTAGTTCGGGCGCCTTCTTTGTTGGTCCTCGGAAGAACCTCTAGATGCCTCGTCTACTCGGCCGGCCTCAGAAGAGGCCCTTACTGGCGGAGGCGGTGGAGCTTGGACTGATGTGGAGGTCTGCCCGGCGCGTGTCGGGAGCTCGGGCGCTGGCGTCCGCTTACGCTTTTTGCTGGCCTCAACGGCCTTGCCCTTGCCCTTCCTCTGTGTTGACATCTGGGCAAGCCTGCCAGCGCGGGAGCTCGATGCGGTCATTTCTGCACAAAGAAAATCCCAGTTAAACGAAGGACAAAATAAAAGAGGAAAGGGCGACTATAAATAAAATTTCGGGCTGACCTCCGATCCGGAGTTGGCCCGACGGGTACAGGAGCCTAATCACGCCCTCGAGGTTCTCGTCGGCTACAGGTGGCCCCGCATCGAGGGAGCCACTGGACGAGTCCTCGGTACTGGACGATGAAGGCTCCCTCGTCGGCCACTCGGACCGGGAAGTGCTTGGCCCTTGAAGATCCGCGTCACCCGGACGGGCAACAGTAACCTGCCCGGTTTCCCGGGCAGGACGTCTAGCTCGGGGAAAACTGCTGGATTCCCTGAACCAACCGTATCTGGACAGAGTGTCCTTTCTTAGAAGAAAGGACTGTTGTCTGGATGACTTGGGCTTCTCGAACAGTTCGTCCACGGCCTCTATCACGTGGCTCGGTGCCCAAGGCTTGGTCCAGACGTGCCCCAGCTCAAATGACCCCGGCACTTGTTCATCCTCGGGGATAGCTTCACCGGCTCGGGCTAAAAAGTTTCCCCCGACGTAAAACCACTCGAACTTCCACAGCTTGTCGGAGTCGGGGTTGCCCAGAATAAAGTCCTTTCTGAAGCCGATGAAGTAGTACCAGCCGGACTGCCGAGGAAGCTTCTTCATCTTAAATACTTGCTTGAAGGCCTCCAACGGCATCTCAGTACTCCAGTGGTACTTCCACAAAATATACATCCCAATCAGCGACCTATAGCTGTTCAGGTTTAATTGTGTCGGGCACACATTAAAGTCATTAAGTGCCCGACGAAGGAAACGGTGCAGTGGTAGACGCAGCCCGGCCTTGAAGAACTCGGCGTAAAGTGTGATAAATCCCTCCGACGCCTCTAAAGGTGAATCTCCCTCTCTGGGGACGACAAGATTCACATTGGCTGGGATGCCATACTCGTCGCGTAGGGCCTCTAACCGCGACTCCGTGATCGCGCTTGTATAACCCGCCGTCGAGGTTTGCCTAGGGCGGCTCACCCGATATGCTGTAACGCCTCGCACGCGGGTGGCCTGGACCTCTTGCTCCATTTCTGGCTGCTCTGCTCCCGAATCCTCGGCTGCATGCTCCTCATCGGAGGCATTAGCTGTAATCCCACCTGCAACTTGGACGGGGGCCTCAGCATTCCGACCAGAGGCGCTCGGAGCATCCTCACGGGTTTGAAACTCGACCCTCTCCCTTGGAAAAACTTGGGAGCGGCCCGCTGTTGCCGCCCCGGTATAGGGGTCTTGTTCCCTGGACGGCCTGATAAGCTTGAGCCCACCGAGCAAATTCAAAAATTCTTGCTCGGGCACGGTCTGGGAATCGACCCTTAGGATCTGCTCCAGCCGCCTGGCCCTTTCCCGTCTTTGGGACGCCGCCTCGGCATCAGATTGAGTCAAAGAAGAGCTACTACTCTCCCCGCTACTTCTCGACCATGAAACCTCCACGTTTTGTGAGTCGGACAAATCACTCATTTTCACTCAGAAAGTTACCTGCTCGGGTTCTTGGTAGCTCGGTTGATATAATCCTCGGCTATTACTTGAGCTCGGCAGCTAAAACTTCTCGTTCGTAAAATTTCTGAAAATGAAGTGCAAATTACGGAGGGAAAGGACCCTATTTATAGCCATTTTAAGCGGGAAATTCAAGCGCGAAAACCCAAAAGGCGCAATTAATACGCCTGACAGCCGCACAGACGGCTGCGACGCGACACGCATCCCCCGTCTGATCCGCGCGTCTTTTCGCCGCACCCCGCTCCTAAGTGTCGCTTGGCCTTCTTCCTTTGAGCCGACCTCACCCACTCGGCATAGTCCACCCGGCCGAACACCGACCAGGTGAACTGGGGGGCTAATGTTGAGGGTAAGCTCGGCGCCTCCACCGACGACACTAACTTTGGTGGTCGGCAACTCAGTTCGGCAGACATAGGCTACCGCCCGACCCGACGACTTATGCTTCTTCCCGAGGTGCCTTTCATTTATCTGAGGGCACACCCCCAAGAAGGCTGCCACCTCGGGGATGTACAGTAGCTTGAGCCAGGCCATGCTATCCATCATAATACGTCACTACTCATCCTTGTAGGCCAACACCAGGCAGACGTGCTGCCGTCCGATAGAGTCCAATCCATTGGACAATGGACGCGACACTTGTCACTTATTGCTTGATACACTTTGATGTGACACCTGGGTAATGGGTAAAACTCATCTTACACCCGATCTAACCGGTGGCCTATAAATAGGATGCATTTATGACGTTTTAAAGGGAGAGACTTCCTCATACCTAATTAGCTGCCGACCTCTGCCGAGCAATACTTGCCTTGAGCATCGGAGAGCCCTTGTCTATTGACTAACCCCCCTTCTCTGAATCATCCCTCTTGCAAGTACTCATTCCCGACCAGGGGCAAGCTTAGGAGGAGGTCATAAGGTACTTCAGTCACACGTGGGTGTTGATCCGACGCCGGACAACGGTAAGCATCAACAAGGATAAAATAAGGTTTTGTAGGGATGGACTTTCAAAGGAGAACTTGGATAGCATCCATCCTCCTCTTCACGGTCACCCTAGTGGAAACGTTCAAGGAGCTATTTTTAAATTCTGGCCTAAATTTTATGCAGAAAGACAACGCCTTAGGAATATGGTATTTTTAGATCCTGTTTGCCAAGACATAAGAAAACTGGATGCGGAATAAGTCATTGCTCTATAAGGGTTATTTAGTCTTTGCTTATTTGAAGCAGTTTTAGCTGATGTTCAACAGTTTGTGTTTTTCTTTTACTCAGAATATTTACTTTTGTGTTTGAAATAATTATGATTATTAGATTGATACAGTAAGTGTTAATATCTCATTTAATTTATGATTTTCTTAAATATATATATATAATAAAATATATTATCTTATCAGACACGTCACATACGGTACAGTAACATGTTTGAATTTTGAAAAACTTATCCAGATATTTCAAGATTTGTGTCTCAAATTTTAAAAGTTCTACAGTATTTGTCGTTTATATTGAATTTCTAGACTCGGTGTATATTTGTCAAAAGGTCTACAGTTGTGTCAAGAGGGTCTTCTGTCAAACTGTTCTCAATTGTCAAAAGTTATACAATTAGAGTCTAATCTTTTTCAAAAAGTGAATCAGATTTTCTGTAAACTATCAATCTTCTTATCTTACTTTCTTATCCGCACAAGATTTTTTTTAAATCTTTGGATTACCCTTTTCATTACCTACTCGTCTGTCTCTTTAGTCCTTTTTGTGTATTTCTCATCTTTAAAATCTCATGTAGAGCCCGAAGTCTAAGTGGAGCAGACACTAAGCAACCACTTATATGGACCAAATATGTCTACCTCCCAGTCCACGAAGAAAATAAAGAATGTCTGTGTCTTTTGTGGTTCCAGCCTTGGAAAAGATAAAGCTTATTTAGAAGCTGCATATCACTTAGGGCAAGTCCTAGCACACAGGAAGATTAACATAATCTATGGGGGTGGTAGTATAAAAATGATAGAAAATATGGCGCTAGCAGCTAGGTCTGGTGACGCTACAGTTGTAGGAATTTGGCCTCATATTCCAGCTGAAGGAAACCTTTATAAGGAAGCCATAGGTAAGGGAAAAGAAGTCAGGAGCATCCCTAGAAATTTTAAAGACATAATCTATAATTCTGATGCTTTTATAGCATTACCAGGTGGTCTAGATACTCTTGAGGAAATATTCGTAGTCGCTTGTGGGCAATTGTTGGGCTTTTATTCCAAACCTTTGGGACTGCTGAATGTAAATGGTTTTTATGACGATCTTTTGAAATTTCTAGATTACGCTATGGAAGAAAACATCACTACAGAATCAGAGAGACAAATCTTTGTTACTGCTTCAACAGCTGAGGAATTGATAGATAAAATGCAAATTATACATCCAGAATTCGACACTGCAACATCCAAGCTTGAATGGGAAAGGGAAAGCCAGGAGCGGCCAATTGATTTAAATCTCCATCTGTAATCTTTTGGTTTTATCTATGGCATGTAGGCATGTGTGTCCGTATTTCGTGTGTTACGAATAACCGTTTACCTTGTATTCTGTGTTTCTTGTGGTATGTCGTTGTTCAATCTTTTAGATTCATTGAGCCTAATGCCAGGATGGCTGGATACGGAGTACTTGATGCTCTCGAAACGTATCCTACTTAAGGTCCGATCTTTTGTTTATCGATGTTTTTGTATTCCCTAAGCATGCATGATATGGATAGCTAGTATACGAAGTGCCTTCTACTCTCGAAACGTATCCATATCATGTTTGTAATGTGTAATATTCTATTAATATTATGTGGAAGTACCAAAGTCAGTTATGGGGATATTCCATATGAAATATGAGTATATTATTTGGGTTGAATGTTTGTGTCATGAGGATAGTTGTTTGATAAAAAATATGTTGGGTTTGTCTGCAACTCTGAGATTTCGTTTAATATCTCTATGAATAAGTTTAATGTATGGTTTTGAATAGAAGTGTTTGTGATATATGTTTTATGATTATGTTTTAGTTTATTAGTTGAGGCATGAAATCAAATATATTTGACTTTTCCTTACTCAAAAAGGAAAAGGAACCTAAAGATGAAGTATATAAAATTTCTCTGGCAATCTCCTTAAATGTGATTGTAAATCACAGTCCATGGACAATGAAGGACTAGAATCATGGTATGGTCAATATATATGTCTGATCAGATTCCTAGACCATTATACAGTGTTATAAGTTGAAACTTGTCATAAATACTTTCATTGAGGAATTTAGAATTTAGAGTAAGATTTATTATGCAAGTAACCAAGTGGAGATACGATGACTTAAATTTGGAGGACAAACAACATTAACGGTTTAGACTCGGAATTGGAATCAAAATGGAATCAAAATTTTTACTAGTATTGCTAGAATTGAAATTTCGAGGATGAAATTTCTTTAAGGGGGGTAGAGCTGTGACACCCGTTATTCTCCTAAAGGGTATTAAGGTAATTAAATTAATTTTTAGTGTATAAAAAAAATTGCTTCATTTAAATTTATTTTACAATATTTATTTTTATCTATTTTTAAATTTTCTAAAATTCTCCTATATTTATTTAGGATGTTTACTAAAAAGCCTTAGAACTTCTAATAAATCTCAAAAATGTCATATTGGCATTATGTGTGTTAAAGTCTCTAGATGAGACATAAGGATATCTTTTTCAACTACTCTTGACCCTTATTTTCTTTATTTCCTCCGTGACATGCTTCAACATATCTCCTCCATAATTGTTTCTATCACTTCTCTTCAAAGACTTCATCTTTTTTTCCTTTCTCTTCCACGGTTCCCACACTCTTCTTCTCATTTCTTTGCTGAAGCAAAATACTTAGAGAACTTCTTCAAGGCAGCCATAAAAATCAGCCACCATCACCTCCATTTGAGCAAGAATTTCAGTCATACCGAAGTAAAGGAATATGTTTTGAAGCCATTTCAAGCTTCCAACTAACCATAATCCGAGGTTAGAATCTTATGAACCAATTTAGTCTTTCATTTATAAATTTTCTTTTATACTAAAGGATTATTCAAATTTGCATTCTTAAACCTAAGTATATGTTTGTTGCTATTTTGGAGCATATGTATAAAGTCTAAGTATATATGCCTTAGACAGAAAATTTATATTGTTAAACTTTGTCATACCTCTATTGGCAGTGGCTATTTCTTGAAATTCTGTGATTAAATTAAAATGAATTTTAGAAATTGGTTTGCAGATTTAAAAAAGTAGACATCCTAAGCTTTCTAACGAGCTATCATAAACCTAAATCGGAGTTGTATTTTATTTTCTATGAATTATTCAATTTTTGGATTGAAAACTAGTAAACCTGCCAGTTTGTTATGGTATACCAGCTGCTAACCTGAACCAAGAACCCATCTTTGCTCACCACCTAATTCTTTAATGTCTTGCAACCTTTCCAACATTATCCTAAGTGATTGATGAATCTTATTAGGGACTAAAACATATAGATTACTTGTTCACATTTTATATTATGTTAAGACAAAAAATTGTTTACTGTGGTATTCAAAAGAGATTTACATAAAAGCTTTAATGGCATACTAGTAAGATAGGTTTACACATGATTTATTTATGAATGTAGTTGTATGTTGTGCTTTAGTTTTAATTGTCCTTATGCACGCCTTAGGATCAAGGGAGTATGGAGCTAACGTTAATTGATTCCAGGATTAAAAGATTGTTGATAAGCTTGAAAGGTAGGGATTCTATTACTCATCTTTTGTGAGGTTTTTATAGAATTAAAATTGATTGTTTTGCCACAATATATATATATATCTATGTTGAACTGATATTAACAAGCTCAAGACTAATTGGGAATATTCATCATTCTCTTCAAGGGAAACTCCTCTCGGAAGTGAGAATATACAATCAGGCTTGACTGATCTAGCAGAGTTGTATATTTCTACCAAAGAACTCATCCATTCTCCTTTGACCCAACAAGCCCTTCTCCAAAACCATTCAAGAAAATCGGTGGAAGAGACACTAGACGTGTCGGTCGGATTGCTAGATGCTTGTGGCGCCGCAAGAGACTTGCTTCTAAGAATGAAGGAAAGAGTGCAGTCCCTCCAATCAGCCCTGCGTAGGAAGGTTATTGGAGATTCAACCATAGAAAGCAATGTCCAATCTTATATCAACTTCAGAAAAATTGCTAAAAAGGAAGTCTCCAAGAGCCTTAGAGCATTGAAAACCATGCAAGGTAGCAATGTCCAAGCTTTCCATGCCTTACATATGGATCACCCTCTACAAATGGTGATCATGTTGTTGAGAGAGCTAAGCAACATTGCCATCTCCATCTTTCAATCCCTCTTTGTGTTCTTATCCGTTCCTGCGTCGACGAAGACAAATTCAAGCAGTAAATGGTCTTTGATCTCCAAGTTGTTGGTGCCAGGGTCAGTTGCGGCTTTGGAGAGAGGGCACAAGATTTTCAGCCAAGTGGGCAGTGTTGATATTAGTCTCTGGTCATTGCAAGGCCAATTGAGGAAGATTAGTGAGAATAACAATGGTGCCGATGTTGATGTGGGAATGGTAAAGGGGAGATTAACGAGTCTTGATTGTTGTATTGAGGGACTTGAGGGTGGATTAGACTGCTTATTTAGATGCCTAATACAACATAGAGTGTCTCTTCTTAATCTCCTCACGCCTTGACAAAATTATGTTAATTTAACTAGCAATAATTTGTACACTAATTACAGGGTCATAGAGTATGGATTTTGGAGTAGAAGTTCCATGTTGAACAATGTAATTTTTTTGTAAAGTCAGGAAATGTTGAGATGATATTCTTTTTTTTCAATTAATATATTTATATTCTTACCAATATTTTTGGTTACCCTAAAAACAAATAAAGTTCATATGAATAAGTCCGGTGGCAGTCCGAATCGTTTGCTTCTACGTTTCAACTTTGAAAAGCCATAACAAGTTTGTTCCTAGTTAGTCCCCTCTCCTTGTCTTTTCAACAAACACTGTCGTTTTGCTCTTTAAAAACAAAAAGGAAACGAAGGACCTCCCAAAAGAATTCATGATTTCTCTGACTTCTCCCTTTGTTTTGTCCTCCTTGGAAGATTCGTTGTTTAATACTTCTTTCAATTATATATGAGTAATTTACTTGGATTAAACAAGGCCTACCCCCACTTTGGGCGCAATATATATATATATATATATATATATTAAAACTCGTTATAATGTCGCACTTACGACATTGAACGACATGTGGCGAAAACAAAAACAAAGGACAAAATAACAAAACGAGCTATAAAAGCTGAAGAACATCAAATAATGGAATGACAGGAAACAACCAAAATAGAAGTCACGGCAACAAATGAAAATACGACAATAAAGAATGAAAAGGACTACCAAATCAGAAAAACGCTTATGCTGAGAAAGGAGAAGAATATCAAACACGACGACAATGTCAATAGATGCAAACGATAACAAATAACACAACAAACCTGAAAAACGACAAAAGTATAGAAATGATACAATATATGACAATTAAAAAGAGAAATCGACCGTAAGACAAACAACATATCAGTGAAAAGTGAGGGAAAGAAATAAACGACGACAGACCTTCAAATCACAAGAATATAGATAAACGATAAGAATTTTGGATACCAGTTATACGACAACAAAATGAGACCAACCAATAGGAGAACGACGAAAAAAAGCGTAGAAGACAACCACACAGAGCACGACACTCAAATAAAGAAAACGCATTTAAATGACAGACGACAACAAAGAAGAAAACAACAAGAATATAGAATAGTACAACATAAAGAGAAAATGGCGTTTCCAAGTTGAGGAAATGTCAGGCTTAACGGCTAAGAGGTATCTTTCTCGAACAAGTTTACAAGCACTCTTTTCGTACTACAATAAAGCCGAAGACCACAGCAAAAACGTGACAACAGTAAAACGATGTGCGACAGCGAATGGGAAAAAGACACCAGAAAGATAAACGACAATAAATCAGTAAGCGGCACAATCGACGTTACAACGCACCCCAAAAAGATAACGAGATCCAAGGATAAAACGACAAAATAAATTGACAGCGATGGCAACCATAAAAACAACACCAAAACTACATATAGAAAAGCTATAGAAAGCAGAACAAATAAGGAGAACACTACGTAACAAGAAAGGAATGAGGAGGAATAAAGAACATGAATGATGATAAATGAAAAGCATATGAATCATGTAAAAGCATGTTGAAACGACAAGAAAAGGAACAAACGATAAAATCACTTTGCATAGCGATGATTAAAAAAAATTAAATGATTAACAAATGAAACAAACGACATCAGAATAAAAACGACCCCAACATGAACAGATGAAATTAATCTTGGTTCCAAATATTGACGGAGCAGGGGGCTAAATTTTTCTTTTTTAATCAAGATTATACTAACATGTAAAGGACTATTAATTTGGGGGGATCAAGTCTAATTTATAAACATGCCTACTATATTAAAATTAAAATCGCTGTATATAAAAAAAATAATAATAATGAAAGCTAGAGGGGGCTGCCCCCTGTCTCCGTTGCTGGTGCCAAAGGCGGAGTCAAGGAAAGCTAGATTCGTGGCAACAAATATGAATAAAACGACATCAAACATGAAAGTGACGCAACAGAGGAAAATAAGACCCAAAGGGAAAACAATAATATTAAATGAATTAAAAACATAAAAAAAAAAAAAAGAGAGGAAGGAACAGATGTGAGATGAAAGATGGTAGAACAATAACGACAATAAAAGTAGGAATCGACACAAAACAGGAAACTTTATCAATGTTAATAAAAGCTGTAACTACTGCCTTTTTGTAGTTTGCACATTTTTCAGTATATATAGGTTGTTTCATAACTTTCAGTTGAAGTTGCGGATTGGCTAAATATATATATATATATATATATATAGATATAGATGCAGTCTTACGTCAAGCCTTCCCTCAAAAAGCCTCAACTCTGTATTACATGATACATGACAACCATTAACGAACGATATTTGAAAATGAATATTGAAATAGAAAAAGGAATTTAAACAGGAAAAAAAAAAAAAGTTCATTCAAATGAAAGCTTGTAGTACGTAGAAGCAAAAGAAAGACAGCTGAATACATAGTATGATAATATTAATATGCAGTTTTTTTTTTTCTTTTTGGTTGAGATGTATATTAGTAAAGATCTTTTAATATATATTGCCATTGGTTCTTCTAATAAAGGAATAAGCCAATGCTTCACCTAAATTATTTCACATTTTAGTTTGCTAACATCCGCCGGCATATGCTTATTGTCTTCAATTTTTGATAATTAACTATAATTCCTTGCAAACCCAGTACCCAGAAGTTGAGCTAAACAGAAATCAATAATTCCAAACCACATTATAGATTAATGAAGGACAAAGAAATTGAGATGGATACATAATTCTCAATCAAATGGACAATGATATTTATTTCTTTATTTATTTTATTTGTGAAGTCACACATTGCTCCACATGCATGCAACTAACGGATTCAAAAAATAAAAAATAAAAAATAAAAATCGTATAATGTGGTTGTGGCAGATCAGAAAACGTAGAGTCATCATGAGCCATCTCTTTGGTAGAAGAATAAGATTTTTTTTTTTTTTGAATTAATGTACTCGTGCTTAGTAGCTATATATTCACTTAGTTAAGACTATGCCGTCCAATGCAAAGGTTCGTGGTTTCTTCTAACATGAAAGCATATTCCAATGTGAGTTCGTGGTTTGTCACTTCATGCAAATAATGCATATATATATATATGTGTGTGTGTGTGTGTGTGAAAGAGAGAGAAATGCTATATGTATAGTCCTAGTCGACCTTACAATTATATAGCCTCATATGTATTATTATTGTTGTTGTTTGAAGTCTTCTTTTGCTTTTAATTAGATGATAATTGGTAGAGTTTGCCAAGAAAAGAAAAATGATAAATGGAGGACAGAAACATGACTAATCGAGTTGGATATGCGTGTTATGTCTCTACCAATCATATGTATATCACCTAAATGGTCTCGTTTGATAAGGATGGAAGGCCAAATCCCGTACATTGTAAGCACTACAATATTGATCATATATTATTGGGATCTAATTATGTAAGGTGAAAAAAAAATATAAAGCTTATCTCTAATTTAATTTCTTGAGAGTTGAGCTAATCTAACATAGATTCACCGCCCCTAGAAAAATGAAATAAATAAAAAATGTTACAATGAGTCTTTTCTAGATTTTTTAACCATAGTTGTTAATTGTTTGTAGTGCGTCTGTCTTTGTCTTGATAGAGATTTTGCTTTTCTTCTCTGATCAAGAGTTAATATGAGATTTTCTTTCTTTTTTTTTTTAAGGTTTTTTTTAGCATTTACACCTCTTAAAACTTCCAATAATTTTGCATTTATATCTTTGATTTTTTTTTTTATTGCAATTTAGTCTTTGAACAGAGTGATATTTATCCTTTTTTTAAACTCTCGTGCCTCTTAAATACGAAGAATTTAAGAGACATAAAAGTTCATATTTCACTTAGTTTGAAAAATAAGATAGAACTTAAATACTATAATATATAAGCGCTTTACACTGTAACAAACTACTATAGCATATGAAAGCTTTATATCATAACAAGTTGAAACTTAAAGTTCTAACTTGCTTCTCAAATAAAGCCTATATGTGTTTCAATTTTATTCAAAAATTAATTCAAGATTTCTCGAAATTAATCCAAGAGTTAAATGTTGTTTTTTTCTTTTTTTTTTTAGAGTTTAGAAACTAGATTTGAAAAAGAAAATACCAACAAGAAACACAAATGCAAATAACTAAACCCATTATTGTTTTTAACATCTTTGGTTGAAATAGTTGAACATTTGCCTTTTTAAAAAAAAAAAAGTTGAATTTTTGAAAATTGGACGGGCATAGATCTTGGGTCCTTATCACATGTTTGATAGACTTAGACTGACTAAGGGGAAATGTTTCACATGTTGAGCTGAATGACCCAATTTGTGCCACAATTAATATGCTTCATCCTCAGCATTCATTGTAGCCATGTGAAGAACAATCTTTTAACATGTTTCTCACTCTCTCTCTCTCTCTCTCTCTGTGTGCATGAACCAATGTGCTTAAATTTTGTCCTTGGAATTATATGCATTGCATTTTAGGAATAATTATATGATTAGTCTTTTCTTGCCCAAACTCATGACTTCCTACTTTGTTCTGTTTAATTAGGGGCAAAACATGTGCACGTTGCTAATTTGTAATATTCCAGTTAATTTTGTCTCTTAGGCTGAACAAACTCTAATGTGATCTTGCAATTTGCAAAGTTAGTAGTGCGCTAATTTGCCATGGAACCAAGAACAGAGGCAGAAACTGTTGGGGACAAGAAGAATCATGTCGTCATAGATATATAAATGTGCATTGAACATTTACCAAAATATTGGCGTAGTACGTACTTGCTGTTGTTGTATCAACCCCAAACCCAAAATGCTGGCCACTCCCTCGCATTTTCATATCATTAATTTTATTTTATTGTTTTCATTTGGTTAAATTACACCAATTTCCACGGTATTACGTGGGCATTTCTGCTGACTAATGTCTCCTTGTCCCCCCTATTGGGCCCTAACCAAGATAACATATGAGTTTACATAATTCCAATGCGACTTGAGATAAACTAAACTAACCCAAATTTATGAAGTATGAACCATGACTTATGTGCCCCCCATGACCTTCTTCTTGTAAGCCTAGAGACATGGCCAATACTTCATACTCAATGCCAATATGTCTGCCTCAATAACTTCTTGTTAGACTTGGGCATAACCCCCTTTTTTTTTGGGCTTTAAAGAATATAAATCATCATGGTTGTGACTTGTGAGATAATAGCATTAGTATTTAGCTGCAAGGCTGATTAGGCAGGCAAGGAGGCATACAACACCAATGGCCTGTACCCGTTGTTTACGTTTTCGGGATGATACCAAATTTGTTACAGAACTTATAACAAAAAAATGGATTAAAGAAAAGACTCAAGGTGGCAGTTTGTTGGCCAAAAATGATACAAGAGGTATCGGAGAGGGTTGGCGTGGCCCACACTTATCACATGGTCGATGCCACTTCTTGCCTTGGCTCGTAGGCATCAAACAAACCAACTAAGGCTTCTATATATATACATTGAACAATTTCTTGTTTTGCAAGCATCACTTGTCCATTCAAGAGTCGAGAAAATCTTAAAAGCTTTGAAGGAAAAAAAAATGGCAAATCAGCCTGTTAGATCCATTAGTTTGCCCTCCCGGGAACACCCTTGTTCGGTTCGGATAGAGGCATTGTTAAACCACCTAAAATCCTTCCAATTTTCACCATCAGTTGTTCCTTGTGAATCAGAGATCATCCAAAGCAGCTTGGTTGGCTTGGCAGAGTTGTACAATTGTATGGAGGAGTTGATGAACTCTCCAACCACACAACAAGCTTTAATGCCCACCATTACCAAGCATGGGAATCTAGTGGAGCAAGCTCTTGAGGGTTCAATCACATTGCTTGACACATGCAACATGGCAAGAGACATATTGATGACAATGAAGGAACATGTGCAGACCCTGCAATCTGCTTTGCGGAGAAAGGGTCATGGCGGAGCCTCGTCCATTGAGAGTTCTATTCATGCTTATCTTAGCTTCAGAAGGAAGGCCAAGAAGGACATTGCCAAATGCCTTGGAGGGCTCAAGAGAGTGGAAGCCAACAACACCACTTCCTCACTTCCCTTTGATGTTATTACTCAAGATCAATCCACCATAGTCCAGATTATAAGAGAAACAAGCTCCATTACCATCTCCATTTTTCGGTCTCTTCTAAAGTTTCTGTCCATGCCAACATCAATTGCTCATGGATGGTCAACGATCTCCAAATTAGTAAGAATGAGGTTGTTGTCGTTTGAGAAGGAAGACAAGAAGAAGATTTTGAATTTGGTAGGGAATGTTGATGTTTCCCTTCAAACGCTTGTAGGAAACGTGCAGGGAAATGAGGGAAGAGCTCAGGAGATTATCCAAATGGCACAGAAGACGTTGGAAACACTGAATTTGAGCAGTGAAGGCCTTGTGGCTGGATTAGATTGCTTGTTTAGACGTCTTGTTCAAAATAGAGTGACTCTGCTTAATATTCTTACTCAGTAAATTGAAATTGTTCTTAATTAGCCTTAATTTGTACATTCCACATGCTTTTGTTAGTAATGGCATGGCATGACAGGGCATCCAAATTTTATAGGATTTGCTATGTTTTTTAAACTTGTGGTTGTTGTATGAAAGTGGTATTGGAACTCACTTGTATTACAATAAAACTGGCAATACAATTTTGATTTCTGATCATTTCATGGGCTAATCAAATATAGTGCATGTCCGGGATTGGGCATATGCAGCTGATGATATTAATCTATATATATATATATAAAATTAAACTTTCTCAACACTCAAATATAATACATGTCTGTCTCTCATCATCTGTTACACTACTTATATCTGAGCAGAGATGTCATCTTCCTATATGTAACGTTTACACCATTATAAGCATGATTGGCGCGAATCGGCCAAGTCATTACACTTGAGATATTTGTGTGTGTATATATACACACACACACGATACTCAAAAATGTCAAAACAATTGGGCTAAACACGGACCGAGTTAATTTGGGCTGGGGGTAGCTAACCCCGTTGAAGAAGGTGGCAAATAACAATTCCCCTTTTTAAGTGGAATAAAACTGGTTAATAACAATTTTGGATAAATTAACAGTAAATTTAGAACTTCATCTAATGAATTTCAGATTTACCTCATGCCTACAATTAATAAATCTGAAATTTACCTTTAAATTTTTCTCATGACCAAATTTTGAATTTAAGCAATGATCGAATTTGATAAGTTGGGATTTTTTCTTTTTAAGTTCTAGTCCCATGAAACGCCAAAATTGTTACACCTCATTGGCTAATAGTCAAATTCAATCATCCACATCATCAACATGGAAGCATTGGACATTAAGCATAGGTATATTTTGAAGGAGATAGGAAAAAAGAAATAAAAGCAGTAGTAGTAGAAGTAGTTAAGTCCTTTTGTGTAATAGCAGATAGCTTATTACTCTTTTTGGTTGTTCTAACGGTGCTTTTACGTCCATCCTATAACTATGAGCCACGTTAGTCCAAAAACAAGCGGTTACAGAATCAACAATTATTGTATAATTAATTTAAAAAGAGAGAGAGAGAGAGAGAGAGATTATTCCTGCTTTCCTGTAATATGGAGAGATTTTAGGTAGGATTTCCCGTAATACAAATACACATGGCATGAAAGTTTTCTCCCAGAGTGGTTGAAAAGAAATTTCCAATACAAATTAGTAAATGCAAAGGCACCACTTGTCTAAGAGCTTCAATTGCCACATTGACATCACTACCAAATCAATCCCAATTCTCAAACCGATTACAACCTCACCAACACGCGTCAACTCACCATTAACAAACGTGTCATGTTACCTTTGCTTAGCCCCTAAAATCAATAATTAAAAAAAAAACCCAATAAATTTAACCAATTATGTACTCAAAGCATAAATATTAGAAAGATAATGAAATATCTTGCTCTTTGCTTTGTAACCACCATCAAAACAATCCTCATTCCATATATACATACACGTCTTTATATACCAAATCTCTTTCAAAATCCTCTTTCTTTTTTTTGTTTTTTTTCCTTGTGTCCAACTCCAAGGGACATCCTAGACACGCCACGTATTGCATAAAGAGCAACCAAATATTAATATTATTTTGAAAAGTGGAGGGTAATGTGGCAACAAGGGAGGCAAAGATAGGTGACGACTCTTTTCTCCTTAGGCTCTCTTTGCATTACAAATCCACAAAACGACCAAAAAAAAGATCAAATATGTATGAAATGATTGCAATAGTGGTGCATACCAAAGACGTGACAGGCTAGCCGAACTTGAAGGAACCTCCCATACAACCGTCACATGCTCTCCACATTCACGTTAAAATTATTGTGCTTGGCTTGTTAATTAATTCCCTTTTATCTTTTTTATTTTATTCCATGTGTAAGTGTTATCAATGCTATATATAAAGAGAGAGAGAGAGAGAGAAGTCATATCATTTTGGAGACCAAGCCTTAATTCAAGAAGTCATATTTTTCTTTTCTTTTGAGAGATTAGCAAAGAAAATGTCTACATTATTAAAGCACCATGTTAGATGATCAATTGGCTTGCCTTCCAGGTTTCATCCAAGCTCAACAAGCTCAGAGCAATGATTATGTTGGAGCAGGATTCTGTGTGTGTTAGTCTATCTGGACTTTGAGAGCTCTATGAATGTATGGATGATCTTCTCAACATGGGGTCCACCCAACAAGTCCTGATCAGTCAGACTCAAAACCAACATGATCATGGCGAGAAATGGGTGGAGGATTTGTTGGAAGGATCAGTCAAGCTTTTGGACCCGTGCGGAATCACAAGAGACGTCTTGATGCAAATAATTGAGCATGTTCAAGCCCTTCAACCTATACTCAGGAGGAGGAGAATTAAGGGATCATTAGATTATTATTATTATTATTCGAGCCTCGAAAACGGCATCACAAGCTACACTTGCTTCAGAAAGAAGATGAAGAATGATCTCAACAAGTTATTCATCACAACATTGGAGCAATTTGACAATGAGAAGCTTTTTGAGGTAGATTATCGGCAAGTTAATAATAGTATCAACAATGAGCAATCCTATTCTGTTATTAGAGTTCTTAGACATGAATACCTCTATATTCCAATCTCTCTTGGATTTCTTGACTTTTTCAAAACATTAGAAAATCTTCTCTTGTTGCAAAGCAAGTGATGATGAAGATAATTATGTGAACGAGTCGGAGATCTTTGCACATCACCTTGTTCATTGTTACTGCCTAGTTGCAGCTGATTCTGAGATGATGATTCAAACAACTCAGAAGAGATTGGAGACTTTGGAAAAATAAAACTCATGGCCTTGAGAGTGGATTGGAGATTGATTAAAGACAAGAACCTCCCTTTCGAACATAGTCTCTCAATAGCCATATTCCACATTTTAACCTCGATTTTCATTTTTCAACTTCAATCCCGATGTATATGTGTTCAAGTCTATACAAAAAGAGTTATATAAATAGTGCATTCAAAATCTTCTCTCACACAATATAATGGCGTTCATTTCATCTTCTGACAAAACTTTCATTAGCGTCTAAGTTTCACACGCTTTGGCTTAGATCCAAAATTTTTTAGATAAAAGAAATTCTATGACAAGCAAAATTTAGACAAATGAAAGGGTGCAACTTTTAGGCCATGTTTAATGTTTTAAGGAAGATATATTCACAAGTTAGGATGTATGATCCTTTGTACGATGTGTTTAGTATTACGGGAGATGATATTCATAAGCATATAATACATGCAGTACATATGTGCTTGTTTATATGCACGTGTCGTACCTGTATTAATTCATCAACAAAAAAGATCACACACGCAAGCAATTAAAATTTAAATACCTCACGAAGATCCTTTACTAACAGGCAATTAAAATGGTTGCTTTTGTACATTTTCTACCTTTTGGACCTTTAATTTTAATAATCTTGCACTCGATCTGTGCGATCGTAACTCAGAAAAGATTTTAATCCGCTAGTCCTAAATTATTTAAAAAAGTTACTCGTTGATCTTTTTTTTTTTTTTAGCTAAATTGATCCCGAAATCATGAGACTTAAAATGGCTTTCAAGTTTCACCTTAGAAGCTTGAATCACCCATGACATACATGCTAAATTCATGTAGGATGATCTTTTCACAAATTGTTTAGCAAGAACTTCTGAGCAAGGAAAGTAAATATGTTAAATGATTGATATGTTAATAAGTACAAAGTAGTCCACAAGTCGAGTGGGGGGTAATGAAACAGGATGTATTAGATGCATAACACGTGTGTACGGAAAAATTAATTTATTAACTATTTTGGTCATTCTTTTTCACTCCACTGCTCAAAAGCTATTGAGACATGTGATATCTTATAATTATTTCTATCTTTTACCTTTGTTTCCTTTCCAAGCAAAGGTCCTTCTAGAATGCTGAAAAGTATTGTCTGAAAGCAACCGGGGACGGGCTTATTGGCCCCCTTTCATTATTAATTTTTATTCCTTGAGAGCTAGTTCAATTGCATTTGGACCAATTTATAGCACAAATTTTCATTTTCTAAAAGACCAAATGATGACCACGTGTCCATTGAGTCGCTCAGGAAAAATAATCGGCCTAGCTAGGTACTTTTTTTTTTTTTTTTAAATTTCTTGTTTCAAAAATCTTTAGGGAACTTACGATTGAACAATAGTCACAAGTTAATTTATTGCTTCAATGACACTTAATTTAATTCAATCCACGCGTCCATATTACCGTACATGTTGGCATATTATTTATGAGTTTCACGTGGTCTTATAGAAATGTACACATTGTCACGTAAACTATGCGCTTAGTTACAAAGATATGTTCATGAGACCAAAATTCAATAAGGGAAAAATAAGTTTAAAATATTTAAAAAACTAACTAATCAAACAACCAAAACAGTCTCTTATTTTCTGACTTTTAACGTGTGTAGTGATGTTTTCACACTTACTTCTCATGTTAAGTCTGGACATTCAAATTCTCCTACCCACAAAAAAAAAAGAAGAAGAAAAGAAGAAGAAGAAGAAGACAGTCCTTGAAGTCAACTGAAAAAGTAGAATTAATGAAACCAAATAAACAAGAACATAGGACGGTTACCTCACAATACTAATCACCAATTAATTAGTCATAAACTCACAACCTATACGTTGGCACTTGGCACTAGCCTTAATGTAAACATAGTCAAACATGCCTCTCATGCAACGTTACCTTGAAAAAAAAAAAAAATTGTTTCCTGAGTTTTAAATGTCAAACCCCATTTCCCATGTTCTGCATTTAAAAATTAATTGATGAAATTAATATTAAAAATACTAGCAGGTGATCTTTCAAGATCTTTTGATTTCTAGAGACTCAAGGTTGATTTCCATATCCATGGAACTTTGGAAGGCCGTCCTTTAATTACTTAAGAGAAAACCAACTTCCAATGAATTTGACCTTTGGATGAGTGTATAAGGTGGCGGTGGCGGTGGCGTCGGCGGCAATGCATTGAAGCGAGAGAAATTTGGGCAAATGAATCTAGCTTTTTTTTTAAGTTACACACGGCCTTTCCCAAATACGTACCAATCATTTTGTCACATAAAATAGTTAGTTGGGTAAAGACGTGACAACATAACTTACCGAAAGAAGCCAAAAAAAAGAAAAGCACTCACCCCCACACTTCATTCACATGTTTATCACATTGACCTGAGGACCTAAAGATTCTTTTGGTCCCCCTCCAATCTTGCATAAGTCTTTAGGTATAAAATGTCTCATATTTGCATTGCATAATATCCCACCACTCAAAATCATTCCCAAAATTATTGTAACCCAAATTCCAAAAAAAAAAAAAAAAAAATGCCTTCATTCTCCCAAAAGCCATCTTCTCGTTATCACAACATTAGGTCCGTCAGCTTGCCAGTTAGATCCCATCCCACCACACAAAGAATAGACCAAGAACTTCAAAAGCTTAAAGTTAGTGAGGCAATAACATTGTCTTCACCAAAGGCATCACAAATAACCAATGCAATTTCTGGTCTTAGAGACTTGTACAAGGGCATTGAGGAGCTGCTTAGCTTGCCATTGACAAGGCAATGAGGTGCACGAGTTGATAGATGACTCCCTCAGGTACTTGGACTTCTGCGGCAACACAAGGGAAGCCGTTTTGGCGACAAAAGAAAGCGTAAGGGAACTCGAGTCGGTGATTCGACGGCGAAAGGTTGGGGATTCAAGCATTGATGGCAATATCACAACATACATGTCATTCAGAAAAAAGATGAAGAAGGGAATTGGTGAGTCTTTGAAGCAAATGGATCACAACAAATATGGAGGGTTTCCGCTAGATCATCTAGATAGCCACTTGTGTGCTGTGGTTCGGGTGCTAAGAGAGGCAAGTTTGATAACAAACTCCATACTGAGGCCACTTTCTTTGTTCCTCTCAACTCCAGTTTTAAAATTAGGAAAGCCTAGTAGATGGTCTTTGGTGTCTATAATGGTCCAAAAAGGATACCATGATCAAGAGAAAAGCAATGTGAATGAATTGGAAAGTGTAGATATTGCACTTGGTAACTTGTTATTGCAAAGTAGTGACGTTGAGGATGAGAAGGTTCAATCTGCACAGAGAAAGTTGGAGAATTTGGAAGGTGTCATTGAAGGGCTTGAGAATGGGTTGGAGTGCTTGTTTAGGCTTTTGATTCACAATAGAGTGTGCCTCTTAAATCTACTTTCTCAATACGTATGAATTATGATAAACCAACATATATTATTATTATTGTTATTATTATTATTATTCCCTTGATAAGCATACGCATTATTTTTGAGGATGTACATAATGCTGTGATGTTTACCTTTATGCGAATTTAGCGACTTATGTGTACATGGATTAAATAAAAATATGTTTATTGATTATGTAGAAAGTTATTCTTGTTGCTTCTCTCCTTTCCTCTTTTTTTTTTTTTTTTTTTTTTTGCAACCTGCAAAACTAGTATAATACTTGAATAATCGAGTGGGATTTTCCAAATTTTGAATGGCATCGTTTCTACTGATTATATATTGAAGAAACAATCAAATGTTCTTGCTTCCAATACTAAAACACATCTGGTTGCATGCGTTAGCCTCCTTGCAAACAACACATTGACTGTGCATGGTAGAGATCAAAGTCTGGGCTGACATTCCTTGACTAAGCGCAATTCGTTTGTCTGGCCTAGTTAACACAAACTGAAAGTAAATCACTGGTTGACCTTTGAGTAAACCGGTGGTTTGAAGAAGAAACAATTAAAAAAAAAAAAAAAAAAAACCCTCTAAGTAAAAGCCACGGTGAACCTTTGTACAAACCGGTGATTTAAAAGAGAGATTCTCCATATGCGGACATATTAAAGCAATTACTGGTCTACTTTTAAATAATTTAAGAGGAAGTAAAACAAATTTTGTTCATGCAATTCATAATAAATCATCAGTCAATGTACAAGCAAAGCGATGGTTTAAAAGTCGGAAAAAACAAAGAAAAACAAAAACAAATTTTCCACGACATTTTTCAATTCATGGTTGGATTCGACTTTTATATCCTCTCTTATATTTGTTAATTGGTGTTAATGAAAATATTATGTCACGTTACTTAAAAAAGGTCGTTTGTTAAAAAATTATGTTTATATAATTGATAAAAAAAAAGCGAAAAAGAGCTGGGCCATTGACTCGCAGTCGAGGTGGCAGTATGTACGTATGAGATTGCAAGTTGGAACGGCTTGCCTACAGTGAGCCACTTCAGCATCGGATTCCTCTTCTTTCCCTCACACGCTCCAGTTGCTTCACACGTGTCAAATCAAGTAACGGCTATATTTTCCCCTTTCCGGCAGAAACCAGAGAAACAGATATAATGATAAGCCGAAGCAGAAGCAGCTGCTCCAATCCATTATCGAATTCCAGGAGATCATCTTTTATTAGCCGTCTCTGATCAAACCAAAGTGCTCTCTCTCTCTCTCCCCCCTAATCCCAACCTTCCGATCGCCATGACGGTGGCGACAGCAGCGACAGCCCAGATGAAGAAACTGGTAAAGCTGGGACTCTCACTTTTCCGCAGGGGCTTCAACGCTCCCAAATGGTACTCTGTCTTTTCTGTTTGGTTTCCCAGAAAATAGATTAATTTGGGTCTTTTTAAGGTTTTGTTTTGTTTATTGGTAAGTAACGGAAATGGTTAATGGGGAATGGGAAATGGGAAACGCTGGAACAGTAAAACGGCAGCGAAGATGGCGGTGGCAAGAATAAAGCTGCTGAGGAACAAGAGAGAGGTGGTGGTGAAGCAGATGAGGCGTGACATTGCTTTGCTTCTCCAGTCTGATCAAGACTCCACTGCTCGTATCCGGGTGGGTTAGAAACACTCCATTCTTTTTGCCCTATACTTGTCTTTCTTATTGTTTCATAACATGAACGAATTCTACTTCTTTTTAAAAGCATTTGTGTTGTGTTAGTCATACATAATATTAGTCAAAGTAGTACTTTCAATTCAACCAAACAATTGAAACATATCAACCCCAATTATGATAATGGATTGACATTTAACATTACCAAACATGTTTGTAGATAATTTGCACAACGTTATCATCTCAATTCGTTTTAAATATTGGGATTTCTTCTTCTGTATTCCTTCTCAAACTCATTGCTTTTCCATGTTCTTGTTTGGCTTGTGAATTGGGCTCCCCCATCCACCGAGTCTGAAGTCTCGTTCTAACTTCTAACCAGTTATTTGTTTATCTTCTCTATTTTCTTTTTATGTTCTGCTAGAATGATTATGTCCATTCCAAAATGCATACTGGAATCCCGTGATCAGTTTTCTACTTTCTAATCCGTTCAAATATTTTTTTTTCCCTTTTTTTGTGTTTATCAAATTTATTTCTTCTCATTTTATAGTTTGCCTTGTGATTCCCCTTCCACTATGTTACACACCAAAGTTTACCACATAGACTAGGAATAATATAATTGGTGAGTTTTATGAACCCTGTGGGTAACACCCTTAAGCTCTAGCTCTAAACACCTAATTAAAGCTGATTTGCATGGTAGTGTGTTATTTATCCCCCATAAGGCACAACGTCTCTATTCTTCTAATAAGAGGCTAGGGGGAATCTAATTAGTGCTTTTTAGTTGATTGGAATCATGAGAGATATTATTTCTTGTTCTGTGATATCCAACTGTACCCAAGTTGCTTACAATGACTGGTTTGTGCTTTGGTCTTAGGTTGAACATGTGATTAGGGAACAGAATGTGTTGGCTGCAAATGAGTTCATTGAGCTCTTCTGCGAACTGATTGTGACCAGGCTTTCAATCATCGCAAAGCGAAGGTGAAAAATAATAATAATAATAATAATTTGTGTTTTGTATTTTTGGTAGCATTGCTCATTTGTAATAAAGAAGCTTCATCTAATATGGTTCAAATTCACAGAGAATGCCCGGCAGATCTAAAAGAAGGCATTGCTAGTTTAATATTTGCGGCCCCAAGGTGCTCGGAAATACCGGAACTAGGAGCAATTAGGGATGTTTTCGAGAAGAAATATGGAAAAGATTTTGTCTCTGCTGCCAATGATCTGAGGCCCAACTGTGGCGTGAATCGAATGGTAAGATTCGTCATGCACTTTTCTAGTAATTTTACCTTCCACAAACATATCTAAGATTTCCTCTTGTTTAGAACATATTTCAGTTGCTGTGAGTTAATTCTGAATCGATGATAATTGTATGTTCTTGTAGCTTATTGACAAGCTCTCTGTTAGAACCCCCACCGGCCAATTTAAATTGAAAATCATGAAGGAAATAGCCAAGGAATACCAGGTTGAATGGGACACAAAGGAAACTGAGAAGGAACTACTTAAGCCTCCTGAAGAACTTATAGTATGTTCCTCTTTCTCTCTCTGTCACCTCAAGATCTTTTGTGGATTCTAAAATCGATTTTCTCTCTTTGATCAGGAAGGACCGCGGACATTTGTTAGTGCTACCTGCTTACCAATAAAGCCTGTACAGAACCAATGTGTTGACCTTAAGTCAACTACAAGGTAACTCTGCAATTAAATTCATCATTTTCACATTAGTCAGAAGGCTTTTTCATATAGTCCTTAACCATCTCATGTGGTCTCTTTCTAGCTCTTCTTTACCTGTAACAACAAATGGAGGTGACAGTGGCAGCCACATGCATTTTGAAAGCTCAGCTGCAGCTGCCAAAGCTGCTGCAAAATGCGCAAACAAAGCAATTGCCGCTGCAAAAGTTGCTGCTTATCTCGCCAACAAAGACTCGAATTGTGCCTCTTCTCAACCACCACCATCTTTTGATAACAATAATGTGAACAAAAATCCGAGCATCAATATTGAATACGAAGAAACCCTGAATCGAATTGACTCTCAATTCATGTATGGTCATCAGTGCAACAAAGTTTCAGGAAGGGCATTTGAGTCTCAGAGCTTTAATGGGTCTAACTATCCAAGCAATGTAGAGACAATGGTTAACAACAACAACAAAGACAGTGGAAGAAAGATGCATAGGAGGCACAGCTACAATTCTCCATCAGCATATTCAGACATAAATTTTGATGAATCAGACTGTGATGAAGAAGAAGACAAAGAATTGGAAGCAGAGACACCAGCTGATGATACTGGTTCTCGGCCGCCACAGCGAGGCCCACCTCCAGAACCAATGAAGCAGGATTCACCTCATTCTGTTCATCCAAAATTGCCAGATTATGATTCACTTGCTGCTCACTTTGAAGCTCTCAAGAGCCGCCGCAAATCACAGCCTTGAAGAACTTGTTACGCCTTTTCAGTTGTGCTTCTTTCTTTTTTTTTTGGTGCAATATGATATCATATATGTCATATTATACTATTCATATACGTATAGGTTAGATACTAAGTAATGCATATAGTTTGGTTTTTATAAGGTATAATGTAATGTGATTGCAAAGTACGGTACCTATGTCATTTTCTTAAACATTTACTGTTGATTTGCATTATTGTAATTCAACATTTAAAAAAAAAAACAAAAAACAAAAAGTGGGATATGGATAGATTCTCCACGATTTGTTTTTGTTATGACTTTTTTGATTGCCTGTGAATTCGGGTGTACACCGCATTTAAAAAACAGAAAGAGATAGCTTTGAGAGCACCAAGTGTTGGACTTCAACATCACCCTTGTTTTTCATTTTCAATTGCTTGTTCATACCGCCCTCGCTTTTCTACATGGCTTTAGAAATTAACTTTCGTTTGCTTTTAAGAAGTTGTTTGTTATTTATTTATTTTCCTCCTGAGCGAGAAAGAGAATAGCATAACCGTGATGGAAATACGACAAATTTCTGAAAAGTAAAGAAAAATTATGTGGTTGAATTGGATCAGCAGGTAGTGCAGTTAAACGACTTTTATGATTTGTAGATGAGCCTCCTGCCTCCCCAACTGAAAATGTCATAAACACCGAGTTGTATGAATTCAAACTTTAGACTGTCCCACTATTTCATTTTCTTACTGTTACTTGTACATCTCTCAAATTGCAGAATATCCATCAAACAAATATTAGTTATTGCTACTAAACTGTTGGCCATACTACTCTTATCACCTCTCTAACAAATTAAAAATACTTACCGACTTCCATTGTTGCAGATGTGGAGCCAAATCAAGTTAACAACCCAGCAAAAGGAAGAAAAGGGGAGAAAAACGCGTCCTCGAAGGCAGAGAGCAAGCGCCGCGGCTCTGGCAGAAGAGCGCCGCGGCGCTGGGATGAGGGCGCCTAGGCGCCATGAGGAGAGCGCCTAGGCGCCAGGTGGATTGTGCCTAGGCGCTATGTGGCAAGCGCCTAGGCGCAAGGGCTTTACGCCTAGGCTCAAAGAGGATGGCGCCTAGGCGCCAGGAGAAGAGCGTCTAGGCGCCGCAGGGGAGCGCCGCAGCGCTCGTTCGAGCAACGAGCGCCGCGGCGCTGACGCGCTGTGCTGCGCGATGTTTTTTGAATCAGAGTCGAATTCAAAGGTCCCAAAAACAGGGAAACCACTAGGGTTTCCCATTAGTTGCGAATTTTCTCCTCCTTTGGTTATAAATAGACACAAGGTGGCTAGGGTTGTGTGTGTGAAAAGTGTGTGAAAATTGTGAGTGGCATAATTTTGTGAGAAGGCAAAAATTCTTAAGAGCTCCATCCTTAAGAGAGAGAGAAAAAATCCCATTGGGTGTTAGATAGAAGAGAGTTTTGGTAAGCACAATTTGTGAGTGTGTGAGAAACTGCTCTTGTAATCTGTAATCTCCTTCATCATAGTGGAATCTGCAAGCGGCAGAAACAGGACGTAGTCTCAAATTTGGACGAACCTGTATAAAAATTTGGTGTCTCCTTTTCTTATTTTCTCCTATTTATTTTCTGCAATTGTTCGTTCTTGCGATCCTTGGAATTAAGAGTCGCCTAATTCCCCAACAGCCATCAATTGCAATATGCTGCTAATCCATTAAACGTTTTGTTTTGTTTTGTTTTGTTTTGGGTTTTATGAGGAAAAACTCTGAAATCTCATGGTTAAACATAAACCAGAGTAAGAGTAGTCGTCTCTCTCTATTTTGGAAAGGACCCGCCCATATTGGCTATATATATATATATATATATATATGTATGTATGTATGTATGTATTTGTGCACAAAAGTTTGGAAAAACGGTTAGCACCACTACCACTTGCTTTATTTTCTTTTTCTTTTTTTTAATATAATAATATTCTAAAAGAGCCATATGGTTGTTGAAAGCTAAATCCCAGAATTAAAGAGCCTGGGCCCTCTGTCTGTCTCAGGAGTATTATGTTGACCAAACTATATATATAACCATTATATTAATCTATGCACATGATCAGCTATTATATATTATACATTAATCCAAAAGCATACATAATAAAATTTATGGAATTTCGTATTCTTTCATCCATAATTCACACACATTGATATATAAAATATATATAAAGCAGCCAAATTTGGCCGTCAAATGACTGCTTTTAATGTTATTGGTCCATGTTGATATGTCTTATATAAGTTCTGGTCTAAAAAGAGCTTCTTCAAGTCTCCTTAGTCCATCCACACCTATTCATTTTCATCATTATCGGTCGATTTATGTCGTTCCTTCCGTAAGCAATTTCATGAACCAACTCATCACTTAATTGTTACACCCACACCCACTATATATAACGCATAAGTCTGCATGAGTTTTCCCCGAGAGCACGCAAAGGAGCTTTAGCTTAAGAAAGCAAAACCCCAATTATAGAAGCTTCTTCTGTAACTTTTGAGGGTCCTGAACTTATCGCACATTTGTAGTTTACCCTCTAAACTTTTAATTTTGACAAGCTGCCTCTTAGATTACAAATTTATAACAAATCACCCCGATGTTGATAGCAATTTTTAATTTTTGACTAAAATTGATATTTAATTTTCACATGGGTCGTTAATTAAGATTATGAAATGATTTTTTTCGTATAAATGTTAACCTAAATTTATATTCAAACCAAAGTTAATTCAAAATTTTTAAATTTGATAAAAACTTAATAAAAAATATTAACCATAATAAATTTGGGTCAAAATGTATAAAAATGACCATTTATGTCAATAATAAACTATTCTTATACAAATTATATGTCAATTTTGGTTAAAAAAAATAAAAAAAATAACTAATGAGATGATTTGCTATAGAATTAGAGGCAACTTGCTAAAAATTAAAAGTTCAACGAACAAATTGTAAATGTGTAACAAATTCATGGAATAATAGTACCAAATACCCAATACATGAAGTTTCCATTTAGCAACTTTGTGGTTGACTTATGTTTGGGTTTTGTATGTGGCAGGTGAGAAGCTAACAAAGTTGCTAGCCTGGTTCCCAATCCTGTACCTATCAGCGGGCACATGTGGGACGTTGCTTAGTTTTTCAGAATACAAAAAGGTAAATCTTTAAGTGAATTTTTTAGTAAGAATAAAAAAAATACAATCTACCCATTAAATCATTAATATTTTTTTAAAAAAAAAAAGTTGAACCTAAGAAAATTGATACAAGTGTTCCTTTGATTAATGGTTAAAATATAGAGAGTTTTAGGTGCCTAGCCAAATGATGGCAAGAATTATTGACGGAGAATAATTTGAGCAAGAATTGGAAAATGAGATTATAAAAGCGTGGTGCTTGTTGCTATCAATTTAGAACCCAAAGTCCCAAAAGTCTATGCATGTTTTGGCTTTTATGTGCAAAAGGAAAAACATTATTTAACCAGCCAAGAAAATACGATGTCCTCTACAAAGTTAGAAGCACAAATTTGAATATTTGTTGCATCTTGCTGACCAACTTAAAAATGTTCACATCATAACGTTGAATTTTCAGAACTTGGCCTTTAGCGATATTATAGTCAAAACGGCACACTGAAGACTTATTTAAGAAACTTTAGACGTGTCCCTTGGTTGTCGATGGCATTAGTTGAAAAACAAGACAAGAGGCACCTCTCTATCTCCCCATAATTTAGTCGTCGTCATGACCAAAAAAAAAAAAAATCACTAATTTATAGCAGTGACGTTTATATATAGTTCTAAAAGCCGTATATAATTTAAAAATTATATTCCGAACATACGCTATAAATATAAAATTCTACTAAATTCATATAATAATTTTTCTATTCATGAGTTATATTCATACGCTCAAAAATATACGTCTTGAATTTGAGGCGACAATGCCATTAAGTGAGAAGCATCCATCACGCGTGCCAATGTGGAAGGGAATCAATGGCTCCTACGCGCTCATCGCCGCATGCTTGTTTCCCCTTGCAATTAGCGGCTATTGGGCTTATGGCCTTTTGGTAAGCTCTTCAAAACTAATACGATTAGTGATACCAAACAGTGCTAGCTCTTTGAAAACAACTTTCACATTAGTAACATATTTTTTTCCTTGTAAATTACTTGTTACAGATACCAAATGACGGAATGCTGGTTGCACCCTTTATGTTCCACTCGCAAGATGTGTCCAAGTTTGTGTTGGGAGTGACTAGCTTCTTTGTGACAATAAACGCACTTAGCTCATTCCAAGTCTACAGGATGCCAATGTTCGACAGCATTGAGGCGCAGTACACAGCCAGAATGAAGAAGGCGCTTCCGTGGTGGTTGAGGGCCATTTCAAGGGCCTTTTTCGGGTTCACATGCTTCTTTGTGGCTGTGGCCATTCCCTTCTTGTCAAGCTTGGCTGGATTGATAGGAGGAATAGCATTGCCTGTGACATCGGCTTACCCTTGCTTCATGTGGCTTAAGATCAAGAAGCCTAAAATGAATACTCCCATGTGGTGGCTCAATTGGGCACTTGGGCTCCTGGGGATGTTCCTTGGTGCCTGTGTCACTGCTGCTGGTATTTATGTTATCATTGATACTGGAGTTGAAGTCAGCTTCTTCAATCCTAAATAATTTATGTCAATTAAGCAATGCAGACGACAACATCAACATAGACTGTGGAAGAAGACGACAAAGAAAATTCTAGCAGAGTCACTGCCTAATGATGCTGGTTTTCGGCCGCCTCAATGGGCCCCACCTCCCCTACCATTTTCTGCCGGATTACGATTCACTTGTGATTCCTTTTTACTTCTTTTGTTTTTTTTGGGGATCTTATTAGCTTAACGTAGCTTAACATGAGAGCGACTCATATGATATTATATTTGTCACAATATACTATTCATATACATATACACGTAGATACTATATTGCACATAGTTGGTTTATAAGGTGTAATGTAATGTGATTGCAAATTAAGTACGGTAGCTGTGTCATTTTCTTCAACGAATACTATTGATTTGCATTATTATAATTCAACACGTAAAAAAAAAAAAAAAATTGTGGATCAATGGATTTTTTATGATTTTGTTTGTGATATGACTTTTTTTGATTGCTTGTGAGTTGGGGTGTACGCCATATTTATAAGAGAGAGAGAGAGATATTTCAACTCCCATCTTGTTCTGCAACCTCAACTGCTTGTTCATACTCCCCTTCCTTTTTTTATATGACTTTAAAAAATTTACTTTTTATTTGCTTTTCCAAGGTAAAATTTTGATGATGTAATGTACATCAGGTTACATTTTTTTTTTTTTTTTGAATAGAAAAGAAAGATGATTGGGCTCTTTATATATATATATGCCACAAAAACAAAACTGATGATTAATTTATGCCACTTAAAAATTACAAAAATTGTTACATTATATCATTGTACTATAATGCATAGTATCAAATATACCTTTAAAAGGACAAATTAAATTTTATAAAAATGATATAGTTTTAATTACCACTAAAACTATATTAGTTTTTTAAATTTTATTGTCATTTTTATATGCGGCGTCTAATTAGATATTTTTTTAGATGTGATACAAATTAATTCACACAAAAAATGTGGCATAAAACGTAAATATCCCAAGATTATTTGGTTGACTTGGGGCAGCGGTTACCGTCGGTAAGCGACTTTCATTGATTATACATGAGCCTCCCCACTTCAAAATATCATACAACATCAAGTTGTAGGAATAATTCAAACTTTTGACTGTTCAACTATTGCATATTGTTACTTGTTCTTTATGCTTCTTATGATATGCTCTAACTCTCAAATTGCAGAACATAAAACAATTTAGTGCTTAACTGTTGGGCATACCTCTCTTATTGCCTCGATAACAAAGTAAAAATACTTTAATGACTTCCATGTATATCATAGACAATATGATAATCAATTAAACTTTGTCAACCTAAAAAACTTTTTTTTTTTTGAAGAAAAAGTTTTGAACTCCTGAATTATCATGGTTAAACATAGACCATGGCACATGAGAGTCTTCTCTCTAAATTTTGGAAAGATCCGCCAATATTGAATATGTATTTGTGCCCCAAAGTTCGGAAAAAGGGTTTGCACCACCACTTGCGTTTTTTTATCGACTATTATTGCGTTTTTTTAGTTTATATAGACCATAAACGGGCGGGTTCGTGTTATGTCGATACCTTTGTGGCCCGTTTATTAAACATGTTACAGCAAGTTAAACGGGTTTGGTACGAATCCAAACTGTTTATTTTCGTGTTATTTGTACTAACCCATTTATAGCTCATTTAATAAACAAGAGGTTCAAACTCGTTTATTTCGTATCATGTCGTCGTACCGTGTCTAAAATTACCGGCCCTTGTCTATGGTGGAGAAAATTAAAATTCTCCAAAAGTGGAAAATGTTTTTTTATTAGATCTCAATTTAATGGTGAAAAACAAATAAACTCGGTGACGGAAATGTGGTCCTTGTTGCTCCCTGCACCATTGCAGGAGAGGTTCCGTCGAAGGAAGGGGCGAGATGGAGTTCCAAACTTGAGAGAGTGATTTGATTTTTTTTCACTAAATGTTCTTAAGTTGATTTTTTTTTTTTTTTTTTTTTTTTTGAAATGGGTTGTAAATTGATATTAAATCATGTGTCACTATTTTGTTACTCCATCTATTTTAGCTGTAGATTTAGATCTACTGATCCTAATATCATTCTCCACGTAGAGAAAAATAACGCCCCCCACCAGAACTTTTCCTCACATATATATATATATATATATATATTCCAAAATATCATCGCATGGTTATTGGAAGCTGAAACCAAGAATTAAAGTATTCTGGCCCAGCCGGCTCAGCCTTGGCACTGTCTCAGCCTCAGGTATTATGTTGACCAAACTATATATAGCCATTATACTAATCCATGCGCATGATCAACGCTTATATACTTTATATTGCGCAATGAAATTTACGGAATTTCGTATTCTTTATCCATAATTCAAACATATTGATAAGTTAAAAACAGAGCAGCCACAATTTGTCCGTCAAAGGACTAACGGACAAATAATATTCTGTCTTATATATTTCAACAATACAATAATATTCTGTCTTATACGACGTCTAAGAAAAATTCTTTAAGTCTCCTTACGCACCTATTTATTTTCGTCATTATCTATCAAAAGCAATTCCCTTGAACCAACTCATTAGTACTTGTTGCCACTATATATAACACATAAGTCTGCACGAGTTTTCCCCCAAGAGCAAACTTAGAGGAGCTTCTTCTGTAGTTAAAAAAAAAGAAAAAAAAAAAAGAAAAAGAAAAAGCTGGCTAAAATGAGTGGTGAAGCGAGGGAGATAAGCTCGGCTCCAATAACCCCGAGGCCATCGTCGCCAAGTAGCGCGGCGCCAGCTGTTTCATGTCCGCCTTCCCAAATCCATTCGCCGTCGTTGTCGAGGTCTCCACTGCTGAATGGCGAGGAGGATAATAGGGAAGGAGCACGTCCAAGCAAGGCTCCAAAGACGCCAGTAAGAACTCCGAGACTGTCTTTAACGCCAAGATTCATCACTCCCCTTGGTAGCCCAGTCAGGAGGGCTCTGAGGATGACCAAGCTTGATCCTCAGGACGCTTGGTTGCCAATCACCGAGTCCAGAAATGGCAACAAATACTATGCTGCTTTCCATACTCTTTGCTCTGGGATTGGTGTTCAAGCCCTTACACTTCCTTATGCCTTCACCACTCTTGGCTGGTAATTAAGTCTACACGCACGATTACTTTGTATTCTCTTCTTCCAAAGCGATTGTCTACCCCTTTTACATGTTGAATTAAAGGATGTAACATGTGATTTCATTAAATGTTACATATAAAATTACAAGTAAAAAGCCAGACGGGGCAACCATGACTCCCTAACCTACCTACATGTAACAATATATTTCTTTATTATACAAGATAAATTTTTATATATTATATTTATACTTTCGTGAAAGACACTCCATTAATCTCAGGTAAACCCCCTTTTCTTGACGTTAGTAATGATATTTATTATAGTCAAAAGAGATAACTTGCTCCTTATAAGATTCATTTAGTTGTCACGTTAATTACTTTTTATTTCAGTTAATTGGATGGGACTTAAGAATCAATATATAACTACATACACACACGCGCGTGCAAATGTACTCTTTATAATTAACTTATAGGGTGTTTGGGAGAATATTAAACCATCAACTTAGGTTTGAGAACTGTAACGTGTGAAAATTTTGCACTGTAGTTAGTATGTGAGAGCTTTATACTGTTCATGGTTTGAACTACTCTTCTAAAAACCCTATTATTCTGATCATAATATAATAATTCATATTTTTTTTCTTCCTTAATTAATTAATTGCAGGTCGTGGGGAATAATTTGCTTGACCCTAGCGTTCATATGGCAGCTGTACACCTTATGGATTCTTGTTCAGCTCCATGAGTCCGTCGAAACCGGGATGCGCTACAGCAGATACCTCCAACTCTTCAGTCTTACTTTCGGTACGACTAGGTTTTAACAGATCACATGTTCACATGAACTCAATATGTAATATTACATATATGAAAATGTCAGCAATATATGCAATAAATCTTGTTCATTAAAGCTTTACTAATTTAAAGTCCTGAGGCTTGAATATTTCTAAAACCTTATAATTAAGTAGGTAGGTGTTTTCTACTATTACTACTAGATGTTTTGCAAGACTGCTAGGCTAAACTTGTAACCACATATCACTATTAGATAGTTTTTAACCGATCATAAATTCACTTGGACCTATTTAAATTATACATATTATGACATGCATGAAATTTTCATTTAGCAATTTTTGCGGGTGACTTATGTCAGGGTTTTTGTATGTCACAGGTGAGAAGGTAACAAAGTTGCTAGCGTCATTCCCGATCATGTACCTATCAGCAGGCACATGCTCGGTATTGATCATCATGGGCGCATCGTCAGGGAAGAACTTCTTCAAGCTTTTATGTGGAGCCGAATGCATGAATAAGTTGACAACAGTGGAATGGTACTTGGCGTTCACTTGTGTAGCCGTGGTGTTGTCACAATTACCAAACATGAACTCAATAGCCGGAATATCATTAGTTGGTGCTATCACGGCCGTTGGTTATTGCACTATTATTTGGGTGGTGTCCGTCGCCAAGGGAAGGCTGCCGATGGTGTCCTACAATCCCATTAAGGGAGGGACTAAGATCGAACATATGTTCAATGTGCTCAACGCCCTTGGTATCATTGCTTTTGCTTTCAGAGGCCACAATCTCATCCTTGAGATTCAGGTGCATATAATTCTCCTCTAATTAATCCCTTTGCTTGCAAAGGTTTTAATTATATTGGTCAATTTTTTAGAATACGAAAAGTTGAAACTTTAAGTAAATTTTTTAGTAAGAGTCAAAAAAAAAAAAAAAACAATCTACCTACTAAATCATTACTCTAAAAAAAAGTTAAACTTAAGAAAATAGATAGAAGTTCCTTTCATTAATGGTTAATGATGACAAGAGTTACATATTGAAAGAGAATAATTTGAGCTTTGCATTTAGAGTGATTAACGACCTTCACTTTTGAGTGCCAAAAAAAAAGAGAGATGCGTGATGCTTTTTATTATTAATTTAGAACCCAAAGTCCCCAAAAAAAGTGTGCATGTTTTGCCCTGTATGTACAAAAGGTTAAAACATTTTTTAACCAATCAAGAAAACACTATGTCCTCTACAAGTGAGAGGCAAAAGTACATTAAAATTTTCTTACATTTTGTTGATCAACTTAAAATGTTTACATAATAACGTTGAAATTTCAAAACTTGGCCTTTGGCAATGTTCTCTTTATAGTCCGAAAGCAGACTGAAGACTTTTATTTAGCGAACTTAGAGTCGTCCCTTGGCTGTCAATGGCATTAATTTTAAAACAAGACAAGAGCCGCCTCTCTGTCTCCTCATACAGTCATCATGACCCAAAAAAAAAGAAAAAAAAAAGAAAAAAAGGACCGAAGTATTAGCAATGACGTTTTGAAGTTCAAAAAGTCATGTATTCTTTAACTTGTATTCAGAACATACGTCATAAAATATACATTTTTCAACTTTTGATTTCAATCAAATTCTACTAAGTTCATATAATAATTTTTCTATTCATGAGTTGTATTCATACACTCAAAAAAGACACGTCATGACTTTGCAGGCGACAATGCCATCAAGTGAGAAGCATCCGTCCCGTGTGCCAATGTGGAAGGGAATCAATGGCTCCTACACCCTCATTGCGGCATGCTTGTTTCCCCTCGCAATCGGCAGCTACTGGGCTTATGGCCGCTTGGTAACCTCTCCAAGTCCAAACCAATAGTCATCATCACGTTTAGTCATACATAGCAATGCTCTTTAAAAACAACTTTTAGATTGATTAATGACATTTTTTTCTTCTTAATTTATGCTTGTTACAGATACCGAAAGACGGAATGTTGGTTGGACTCTTCATGTTCCACTCGCAAGATGTGTCCAAGTTTGTCTTGGGAATGACTAGCTTATTTGTGATAATAAGCGCACTTAGCTCATTCCAAATCTACGGGATGCCAATGTTCGATGACATTGAGTCACAATACACCGCCAGGATGAAGAAGCCGCTTCCGTGGTGGTTGAGGGCCATTTCGAGGGTCTTTTTTGGGTTCACGTGCTTCTTTGTGGCTGTGGCCATTCCCTTCTTGTCAAGCTTGGCTGGGCTGGTAGGAGGAATAGCATTGCCTGTGACATTGGCTTACCCTTGCTTCATGTGGCTTAAGATCAAGAAGCCTAAATTGAACACGCCCATCTGGTGGCTCAATTGGGCACTTGGGGTCCTAGGGATGGTCCTTAGTGCCTGTGTGACTGCTGCTGCGATTTACATTATCATTGACACTGGTATTGAAGTCAGCTTCTTCAATCCTAAATAATAACAATAGATGCATCATCATACTAGAAAAGGGGAGAAAAGAGAGAAGGATAATAAATGAATGTAGGAGGTTATATATTTATATATTTGGAGGTGTTGATTGTGGTATTAGTTTGCGGGGGTGTGCATTGCTGATTTTCGAAAGGGGAAGGGCAACACAAAATTCAGATACAGCTTTTTCTTTCTTTCTTTCTTTTCTTTTCTTTTTTTTTTTTTTTCTTTTCGTTTGGTTATTGATTTGGGGGTTCATAACGTAATAACTTGTCGTATTGTAAAATTTTAGGTGTTATTCAACATATCAATCTTGGTTATCTAGCTTCCTTGGTCCCAAGCTACTACTACCACTACTATAACTAATAACGTTGGACCTTTTTGGTGCTTGCATTTGGCACGCTCTTATACAACTTCACCCACTTTTCCATCTACCTATTCAAATTCTTGGACCTACTAGTGGACTTCTCTAGATAAACCCTCACCGGCAGTCCGTTTTTTAAAATCGTTAGATATAATCAAAATCACTTTTTTCTACAAAACTGATAACTGAAATACAAATGACGATTATGGGTATCTTTTTTGATTCCTACCAAAATATATTGCCTAACGACAAGTAGCATAATATAAAACCAAAAAGACAGGAGAATAGTGAACCTCCACAGCCCCTGCAGATGTTAAGGGCAGTTGAAAAGATAAAAAAGAGTCATGATGGAAGAGTACTAACGACAAGGTTTCCACATATACTTCTCATCAAACGACAAGTAACGTCAAGACTGTTGACAACAGCAAAATCAATGGTTTGGCCAAAGAGTCAGATTGGATAATTCCTGAGAAGCCTCGGTATACAAATTGTACCAAAACATAATCCTGAATCATTCATCCGGCTAAAAATACATGGTGACAAACCAACTCTATCACAACACAATCTAAATTAAATCTATATCCGTAAATAGAGAACCCACAACCAGCTTCAACTAAACCTTCCATGATGCCACAGAGAATCTCGTGGCACTTTCAACAAATGGGGCTTACAACAGATACATTTCTAGATATGACGCTCCCAATTAATTTTCTTTTTTTTTTTTTTTTTTTTTGGGGAGCAAATAGTTGATGCAACAATGCACATACATAATAATATTAGCAACAACGACAGGTTATGCAATCCAAACAAGTATAAGGTCTTGATATTTCCTCCAGTTCCTGAGCTGTGGGCAGCGGCTCCAACTTGTATACACTAGTTCGTGCACAGCAGAAACCATAGAGATTTCTACATATTCCTTCACTAAAAGGATTCACTCTTGCAGGAACGCCCCTAAAAATCCACATTACGTGAACAATTAATAAAAAGTTCAGCCATAAGATTCGGTTAGTTCAAGGTTTACCATTAAGTCCACCAAAACCTTTGCATCCCAAAATGATTATATTAGCGTGCCAAATTCAGATATGACACATTAATAGGCACAAGAAATTAACTAACCTCAGATACGGGATGCGACTACGTCTTATTAGTTCATATGTGGTCTGATTGGTCAGAGCAAGGTAGCTGCAGCAAGAATTAATTCAACACTTAATTTATACTCTTTCAGTACATCACTTGTGGCTTTTCTAATTAAAGCCAGGGAATGGGGCAGAGGAGAGAGGCATATGTCGCAAAACAAGAAAGTCTTACGTTGAAAGAAAATTGTTAGAAAGTAAACAATATTACCTATGAAAGCTTAGAAGGAGCAGCAGAAAGACCAAGGATATTGACAAAATAATCAACAGAAATATCACGATTGCAATCTTCCACCTAATTAACAAGATCAAATTAGGATGGCAAACTTATTCCTCTACATAAATACATAAAAGCACAGTTAAAATAAAAAACAAAAAAAAAAGGACCCAAGCACCACCATAATAACAAAGCTTGGGGGCTTTTCCCATTCATTCTTTTTGTTGGGCTGGCTCCATGATTATTGAAGATGATATATGATTTTAATTATAACTACGAAATTGAAAAATAAAAATAAAAATAATAAAAAAAAGAACCTTTCTCATGACATAAGTATGTCAGAAAGATACCGTACCAAGCTCTTGCTATATTAGCCTTCACGTAAGTGATATAAAGAAAGCCAGTCCACAGGCATAAAGCTGTTTCTTCACAAATGTACCACCTAGAATATTTTTGCCAAGAATCAAATAAGGTTCATAATTAGGTCCTTACGTTTAACCAGACATATGAGGATCACATGGTTGATTCGTCAAGTTCTCTACAAGTTTGTGAAAGAAGAGCCAAACGTGGGAGTTTTTAATAGATCAGAGTGTGATTTGTAATGTCCCAAAATTTGGGGGTTAAAAGAGCATAAGGAGCATTGTTTAGGAGTCAAGATTGAAATTATCCCAAAATGTAAAGCACAATCCTCATACTTACCAAAATTTGCAATGATTACCCTGGCCAATGCATGTTCCCAGCCAAACACAATGATGATCAAATTGAAGCACGCATTTATCACAATCTTGACAGTGCCTTGCTCGTGGAGGCTGCATATAGAAACAAGCAGAAATATAACCATGTTGTCCTAAAGGCAACAAACAAAATCATCAGAGTAATAGCATATAAGATCTAAATCACATATTAGCTTGATTCCATATTATATGTAATGGAGTGATGATATTATTAGCTATAACGTTATATAAGCCTGTACAGCAGGGGGAAAAAAGAAGAAGAAAAAAGGTGAGAATAGCTCTATGGCTAAAGTCTAAACCTTATATTTGGGCAATGTATGACTCTGGCTGGTCCTATCCTCCCCTAATACTACAACAGGGCCTAATGTAAAATTAGTTGACATTTCTCAAGATATCAGTACTAAAGCATAGAGAAACAAGGATTGTGAAGAATCGTGTAACAAGGTTTAGCGTGAGATATACATTATAGAAGACACAAGCATAAGATATAAGTACCTGTTCAACATTACAGTAGGAGCATGTCAAAGTTCTGCAAGGATTAAAAGGAACTATTCAGTATATTACTTGTGATTTAAGTATAATTTTGCCAAAACTAGATATAACGTCCTTATCAAAAGGTTTAGTGATGCTAGAATGGCAATAAGCTTTTCCTTTTTTTCATTTTGTTTTTGGCCCCCTCAAAAGAACAAGAATGAGTTCAAGTTACTACATAAGATACTCATTTTTATGAAACAGACTTGATCTTTTCTCTTTTTCTCTTTTTTTTAGCACACAAGATTAGGTAAAAGGTAACAAAATCATACACAAATTATAAAATCAATCATCAATTAGAATTTCAAACAGAGAGCAAGAGAACAAAGGGCTAACTCCGCAACATTGAATTCCCCATCTATACCAAAGTGTTGCTACAAATAGGTCATACATAAATGAACAAATATATAATAGACAAACAACTTGAAGTCTTGAACAAACCCCATCTAAAATGCCAAATGTAACAAGTTCATGAATAGACTTCCCATGCAAAATGGCAATGATAAAGGATAAAGAAGAATGAAAGAACTTTGGCATATTGAACCCCCTTTTTTTTTTGTGAGTATATCGATCCCTTTTCAAGTGATTCTATTATTCAATCTATCTAGCAGGTAACGGGAAATTTAGGTAAGCATAAATCCATTTGCTAAGAGCAATAATTGCAAAAATAAAAAAATTAAAATTAAAATTAAAAAATAATCCAAGATGATACTATTGAGAAAACTTAATAAACAGTTACCTACCTAATAGAAGTTCCAGGTGGATGCATGTCCATCACCAGCTTTGTCCAAGAAGTTAAATTATTTCCCAAAAAGGCTGAATGACTCGAGTCAGTGGTCACAGCCACATTTCCATTTTTGCTTGGAGCAGGCTGTCTTTGCTTAAACGTTACGGATTCGAAAAATTAAAGAGTGCAACATCCTCGATCACAAAGATGAATCACATAAGGACTAGAGAGAAAGCATAATACTTACTTGGAGGCCGCGGTTGAACTTTTATAAATTGCATTTGACTCATTGACAGCCCTTATTGCATCAAGTACGTATCTATAAACAAAAACGAAGGGGAAAAATCACAGACAGCTTAAAGTGGAATCAGTTTGGGATTGTTTGTGGAGTCCTCAATAATAGTTTTCGCCTAAATCTATGAAAGCAATGTATTAGGTAAGTTATAGAAGAACGTTGCACAACAATCCCAAACTGAGCCGGCACCACTACCAAAGGATCTATGATATATTAGAGATTGGAATTTAGTTTACCCGGGAGATGAGCTACAGGTAATAAAGTATTGAACCAATGTCACAACAAAGAGCAGCAAGTACACAGAGGTATACCTGAAAAAATAAATGATAACCAAGGAGAAAGAGAGAGAGAGAGAGAGAGCTTAGAACACAAAGATTTTCATAAGCTGCAATTCTACAGAAATTTCACAATACATGAAGTTTTGTTTTTGTTTTTGAATTAAGGAATTGTTTTAGAAAGTAAAGAGTAGTGAGGAATATTAACATACCAAGGTTGTCTTTTAGTTTTGTCAATGAAATCTTCATCAAATAGAAAAAGAATACCCACATACATAACGTGAATCATCACCAGCGAAACTTTCAAACCCAACGCAGATCTCCGAGCTGAAAACACACATACAAAATATACACCAAATTCCATCAACCACAAAAGCAATAACAAGTCAATACACTGTTTTGTTGCTTATAAAATATTAAAAATGAAACAAATAATTTGAACCCAAAAAAAAAAAATTCAACTTTGCATACCGAAATTTAAAAAAAAAAAATCACACATTTCTTCACCATTTAGATAGATTAATATAATTTATTTTCGCCTCCGTGTACTTTATTCCAATTTCAACACATTTCTCAGAGACCAAACAGGTGATAACTTAAAACAACAAGAATTAAAGGGGAAAAAAAAAGCGTACCGGGATCGGAAAGACATGGAAACAAGCGAGAGCAGCAGTCCATTGATTGATCAATCAAGTCTCTGGAAGGCTCGCATATATTTAGGATCGTCATTTAGTTCGACAACAACCAGAACAACTCTACACTCGTTTCTTCCATTTTCCTTTCGGCAGGAGGTTTGACGAGAAAAACTTTTCTCGAGAAAGTGACAAAATGGGGATCGGAATCGGAATCGGAATAAGAAATTCCAGAAGTGGATAAACAAAAAAAAGCTCGCAACTTGGGTAGCTAAAATTGAACTCGAACTGTTCTCTCGTCTCTCTAATCCCTTCGAAACTCTATGGACTTCTAATTTTAACCCTCTGTAAGAAAGAAACATCCATAATCTGTTCTTGTTTTTTCTCCCTATTTTGTCGTAAGAAGCTCAGAATTGTAGACGCCGAGATTAGGATCCGACGGCTGACAATGCATGCACAAAACGTGTGCATGTGCAAGTGAGTACACTATAGACCAAAAATTATTCACAGCCGTTGATCTCCATCACAACAACCAGTCAGCGGTCCGTAAACCTGGACTCTCACTTCACCATCGGTGGCCCAATTATCTTACGGCCTGGCCCAATTATGACTTGGGAGACATTTGTACTTCTCTCTCTTTTAACGGTAATTGCATTCCAAACTTGAACACTAACGTAGATACAAAAAGACTACCACGCATATAGTGACTCATTCCATATTACAAACCAAAGCCACCGACAAGTTTAATTGAAACACTCAATGGGGCAAAATGTATATCGAGTTCTAATAATTGAAAGGATAAGATGTTTCAATAATCCTTTATTTATTTAAAAGGTATCTCGATAGTCTCGATTTTTTTTTAGCTAAAACGACCTCAGACTCAAAAAAAATGCAAAAGATCTAAATTGACTGGCGTCCATCAATTTTCCCTCTATTCCTAATCATGTGATCATCATTTACTTCAAAAGACTAAAACCCCCCTTGTTGATGCTTATCATGATCCGGTGTCGGATCAACACCACGTACGGCTGCGCACGGTCCGACTCTCCTTCGATCTGCCTCTGCCCGGTCGGACGTACCTACAACAAGAGGAGGGACGCTTCGGAGGCAATAGAAAGGTTAGTCGATGGACAAGGGCTCTCCGATGCTCAAGGCAGGGTTTGCTTGGCAGAGGACGGCAACCAGTTAGTTGGGAAGGAAGAATCTCTCTCTAGAATGCCATAAACGCATCATATTTATAGGCCACCACTTGGATCTGGTGTAAGGTGGGTTTTACCCACGACTCGGGTGTCACATCAAGGTGTGTCAGGCAGTAGGTGACAAGTGTCATATCCCTCGTCCGACGGATTGGACTCCATCAGACGGCGAGTTAACTGCCTCGTGTAGCCTATAATGGCGAGTGGCAGCCTGCTTGCGAGTAAGAATCACCCGACCCGAGCTAGTGTATATTTCGAGATGGCAGCCTTCATGGCGTGCAGCCTCGGAGGCCTCGAAAGGCACCTCGAGAGGGCACGCATCGTGTCGGGGGACTGAAGCAAGCTTACCGGAGTTCTGCCGAGCTCATTAGCCGACCACCGAAGTTTATTTCCTCGACGGTGGCGCCGAGCTCACCCTCAACATTAGCCCCCTAGTTCACCTGGTCGGTGTCTGGTCGGGTGGGCTATGCCGAGTGGGTGAGGTCGGCTCAAAGGAAGAAGGCCAAACGACACTTCGAATGGGGGTGAGGCGAAAAGATGCACGGATCAGATGGAGGACGCGTGTCGCGTTGCGGCTGTCTGCACCGCCTGACAGGCATAATGATAGCGTCTCTTAGTTTTTTGCGCCCAAATTTTCTGCCTAAAATGGCTATAAATAGGGTCATTCTCTCTGTCATTTTCAGTTGATTCTCAGAATGTTTGCACCCGAAGAGTTTTAGCTGTCGAGCTCTAGTTATATACCAGAGGATCATATCTCCCCGAGCTTTTGAAACCCGAGCAGGTAATTTCCCTGAAGTGACAAAATGAGTGATCTCACTGATTCTCAAAATTTAGAGGTCTCCTGGTCGAAAAGTAGTGTAGAAAGTAGTTCATCTACCACCTAGACCGACGCCGAGGAAGTGTCTCCAGGATGGGACAGAGCCGGCCGGCTCGAGCAAATCCTGAGGGTCGACTACCAAACGGTACCCGAGTAGGAGTTTCTGAACATGCTAGACGGCAAAGGCCGATTAGGTCGTCTAGAGAAGAGGACCCTTATGTCGGGTCGGCTACCGCGGGCTCATCCTAAGTTTTTTCAAGAGAGAGGGCCGAGCCGCGAGCGCGCGAGGATGCCCCGAGCACATCCGACCGGGATGCCGGGGCCCCTGTCCAAGTCGCGGGGGTGATAACGGTAAACCTTTTTGACGAGAAACAGGCAGCCGAGGAGGTGGAAGCAGAGCAGCTAGAGATCGAGGAACAAGAGGTCCAAGTCACCCGCGTCCGAGGCGTGACGGCGTATCGGGTAACCCGGACCGAGCAGACCTCAGCGGCGGGCTATACAAGTGCCATCACGAAGTCACGGTTGGAGAATCTACGCGCCGAGTACGGCATCCCAGACAATGTGACTCTCACCGTTCCCGGTGAGGGCGATTCACCTTTAGACGCACCCGAGGGATGCATCACACTCTATGCCGAGTTCTTCAAGGCTAGGCTGCGCCTCCCGTTCCACCCCTTTCTTCGCCGGGCACTTAATGATTTCAGCATGTGCCTGGCTCAGCTGAACCCGAATAGCTATAGGTCGTTGATCGGGATGTACATATTATAGAGGTACCACCGGGACACCAAGATGCCGCTGGAAGCTTTCAAGGAAGTGTACAAGATGAAGAAGCTTCCTCGGCAATCCGGTTGGTACTATGTCATTGGCTTCCAGAAAGATTTTATCTTGGGCAACCCCGACTCGGATAAACTCTTGAAGTACGAATGGTTCTATGTCGGAGGAAATTATCTAGCCCGAGCCGGTGAGACCGTGCTTTCAAACCAACACGTGTCGAGGTCGTTTGAGCAAGGGCATGTGTGGACCAAGCGGCCTTGGGCACCGAGCCGCGTGATCAGGGTGGTCGAAGACCTGTTCGAAAAGCCAGAGTCGACCAGGCAGCAGTCCTTTCTTCTCAGGAAGGAAACTTTATCCGGTTATGGCTGGTTCGGGGAACCCAGCGGAATAAATCCCCAAACTGTCTGCCCTGCCCGGGATTATGGGCAGGTTACAATTGCTCAACCTGGTGCCGTTGACGTCCCAGGGCCAAGCACTTCTCGATCTGGGTGGCCGATGAGGGAGCCTTTATCGTCCAGTTTTGAGGACTCGTCGAGTGGCTCCTTCGATGCGAGGCCACCCATAGCCGACAAGGACCTCGAGGACGTGATTCGGGTCTTGTACCCGTCTCGCCAGCTCGAAATCAGAGGTCAGCCTCGAGTTTTTCCTCTCTTTTTTTATATATGTGCCGACCTTATTTTGACTTGGGGTTCTATTGTGTAGAGATGTCGTCGCTGCTGAGCTCCATTGCTAGTAGATGGGCTCTGATGGAGAGCCTAAGAAAGCAAAAGGGCAAGGCCGTCTAGACCGGAGGAAGCATAAGCGGACGCCCAGGCCCGAGCTTCCCCCTCACCCCGAGCAGGTCTCCACTTCAGTCCAAGTACTGTCACCTCCGCCTCAGCCGAGCAGGGACATGCTGGAAGTGACGCTCGTCGACGACATGGCGGGAGGCTCGTCCGAGGATCCGCAGAGAAGGCGCCCGAACTACCGTGGCATCATTCTCGAACGTCTCGGGGATGTGATGCCTCAGGATGACTTTTTTATGAACATCCGCGGGGAGGACTTCCAGAGCCTCTGTAATACGGCCTTCCGAGCCGCTGTCACCGTAAGTATTCGTCCAAACCGAGCATTTAAATTTCTCATTTATCACGCTATCGAGCACTGACGTCTTGATTCCTGCAGATGAGTGCTGTTCTGCACATGGTCCACTCCTCTAGGATGAAAGACATCCATAAGGAGAAAGAGATGCACAAGAAGACCCTCCTCAAGGAGGTGGATGTAGACAAGAAGCTCGGTGCCAAGAACATTGAGCTAGACCAAGCCAAGGAGTCTCTTTCTCAGGCCTAGGAGGAAGCCCAGAAGGCGAAGGCCGAGACCGAGGAGGCTTTAAGGCAGGCTAGGGAGGTGAAGGATAAAGCTGCACGGCTTAAAGGGCAACTGACATCCCTCCAAGCCGAGCACGCTTCTAGGACATCTGGGCCGAGCGGTGGATGAATTTAAGGCATCCCTAAAGTACGTCGATTTCTACTATTACGGCATGATCGACCTCCGCGAACACCTGATCGGGCAGCACCTCGAGGCAGAGGGCTTCGATTGGTCGGTCATTGTCGAGCCCAATCAAGGCACTGCCCAACAAGAGCAGGGCGAGGAGGAAGTTGTCGTGGTAGACGGCGATGACGATGGGGATGAGTAGAGCACAACCGGTGGAGGAGGCGAGGAAGACATAGCTGGGGGCGAGACCTAGGCTTAGGCTGATTTTTAGCCTTTTGTTGTTTTTTTTTGTTTTGGCTGGACTCGGGAGGTGTCCGGTTAATTGTACCTCCCCCATAAATAAAAGTTTATTTCTCGTTCTTTTCTCGGATTGTTGAATGCATTTTTGCTCTAAAATATTTTCCAAGTGCGAGTGTCCTCGGATTAATATGTTCTCGTTTCAACGCGAGAGGTTCCTCGGAGATACGATTACCGCTTTCAATTGCCGAGTAACCATATACCTCGGTCTTCGAACTTGGAGCAAAATGCTTCACGTTTCCAAGTTAGATGCTCCTCCGGGAGGATTCCTGGTTGGGAACAATTTCTGTCTCGAAAGCATCGAGTTATCCGAGCGAGGTTCGAGTTATCCGAGGAGAGGTGGTATCCCTTGTTTTCTCAGTTAATCCGAGTAGTTATCCTCGCCTGCTCAGTTAATCCGAGCGAGGTTTGGGTTTTCGATCTCGGTCGGGCAGAGCACAACGGCATGTGGCTGCCCTTACCCTGTTGCCCCTAGACTTGTTTAAGTTTTTTGAGGAAACTTTGCAAGTGTAGGACTCGTCGGGCATGCTGTTGTGCCAAGCAACTTGCTGGGTTGCCTGTACGGCGACAGGCCTAAGGTCGGTATGCCGACCAGCCCCCCAACTCGGTTAATCAAGATGACTCTCCCTTGTCGGGAGTTATTGTCTTGTCCTCCGAGCTAGAGTTACAGCGTTCTGCTTTGGATCCACATTTTCTTTAAACACATTGCTGAAGTGGAATGGTGTAGGAAAGTTGTATCCCATTAATGTGATATGTACATACATTTTTCTAGTCCTATTGAGTAGGTCTAGTTACAAAAGAATTCTAGCTAGAGGTAAAAAAAAAAGGTTTTCTGGCTCTGAATTTAGCAAAAGAATCTTTTCAGGAGCTCGACGTTCCAAGGATGTCCGAGCCGATTTCCTTCCATGTCAGATAATATGTACGTGCCTGGCTGTACGATGTCATCGACCTTAAACGAACCTTCCTACTTTGGACCAAAGGACCTGAGGCCAGGCTGTTGAATCGTGACCTTTTTCGGTACCAAGTCTCCAACCTTAAAACTTCTGGTTTTGACTCTCTTGTTGTAATACCAAGCTACTACTTGATTCCGAGCTGCGTTACGAATGGCTGCCCGGTTTCTTTTTTCTTCGAGTAGATCGAGCTCCGTCATCATCAGCTCCGCGTTCAGAGTCTCCTCATACTGTTCAATTCTGAAGCTAGGCAACCCTACTTCGGCTGGGATGATAGCCTCTGCCCCGTATACGAGGGAGAATGGTGTTTCTCCGATCGTTGTCCAGGCAGTTGTTCGGTATGCCCAGAGTACTTGTGGGAGTTTGTCAATCCATGCATCTTTGAGCCCCTTGAGTTTTTTCTTCAAGTTGTCTTTGATTATCTTGTTCACGTGCTATTATTTGGTTGGATATATAATAATATAATATAGGTTACATATATGTTTCTTTCACCAATCTCATCATCATACATTGATCTGAATATTAAATTGAATAACCAGTGTGAAACGTTGACACATAAATATGTGAAAAGAAGTGGTGGGCCAGTGATCACTAGTGGACATGTGTTTACGTTGTTGTTGTTGTTTTTTCTTTTCTTTTCTTTTTTTGTTGTGTTTATGTCGAGCTGCTATACATGCACAAGATTACTCGTAATTCGAACAAGATCCCATATATGGTCCAAATTTCAGGTTAAAGCATGGACTCCTCATGCATCCAAACTGTCAACGTGAATTTCCAACTAACTGCATTCAAACCAACATTGAACCCAAGAGGTTGCAGTGAAAATGTATAGAGCACATGTATGGAAAAATACCTTACGTACGTAATATATATGTTAATTAAATAATTAATTTTACACACACATATATACATATATATAGTTAGAAAGGTTACTTTTCATTTATGTGTATATAGCACATGTTTATTAATATTAGTTGTTGTTGTGTGAGATGCATGCATACATAAAAGTGTGGAATTAAAACAGAATCGCAGAACAAGTTCAACAATTTAGGCAGGTTCGGAAGACATGCAACAAAGTAGTAGGTTTTAAGCAAGCGCAAGATACCATCTCCAGATCTCTCTTCCTCGTTAGCATCGGAAGCAATGACATCTTTGAATATTTTCTTTACAAATCCACCACAAATCCTCCCGATTCGCTGCAACACAAGTAATTCAAATTTTGTTTTGTTGTTATTCAATCAAGCAGCCGGAGGCTTTACTCCTTGCATTACGCCTAGTAGCAAACAATTGTAGTTTATATGAACTTCGTGTAATGTCATAATTAATTAGTGCACCATATTCTTTATTCCAGCAAATTTGTTACTTATTAATTATATGTTTTTTTTAAGCAGGAAATCGTAAAGAGCACCAAGCTTATGTTGGACTCATTCTTTTTCGGTTCGGATGATTTCCTAACTGTTTATAATTGTGTTAGCATTTGTAGATCAATTCTTACGGTGCCTTTATATTTGGATCAAAATTATAACGAAATGCCAATTGTAGTAATTATTATCGAGCTCCTCAATATAAAAGTTCGTCATTTTTCTCTTTTTTTTTTGTTTTTCTTTTTTTTTTTGATAATTTTTCCTGTAGGTACTAATTCTATCGGTAGGTGTTTGTATTTCGAGCCTTAGATACGTAGAAATTTAAAAATGATTCTAACCAAATTTAATGGTTAGAAAAAGATCTAATTAAAGAAAGACCCTAATCTTCATTTATTTTATTTTCTAAAAAAATAAACACCACATATAAAACAGCATTTGAAACAAAGGTAAAACTAAACATATAGAATAGAGTTCGTCACTTCCTATTGAGTTAAAAGTTAAACCAAACCGATCAAAAAAAATTTTATAACAAACATAAAAAAAAGTTTCAATAATCTCAATCAACCAACCAATACTTTTGCAATTTTTTGATATAAACAACTTCAGATCTAATGTCCTTATATTCTTATTTCATTAGTTTGCCATCCATTATTTATTCGGCACGCCAATTAAATTTATCAACCTAAATATATAAATAAGATCTAAATATTAAAAGTAATTATATAATTTATTTAAGTGTTAAAATTTAATAAAAAATAAATAAGAAGATAAAAAAATAAAATAATAGAGCTTAACATATTTTTTGTAACTAAAAATCTTCCGCTCAGCAAAAGTACGACTGAAATTAGGAAATTTTTTTTGATAAAATAATAACATATAAGAGTGATTTTGATGGTTATTGGCTGTGGTTGTTTTAACCGTATATATTATAAAAACCAGACATACATGTACCTCTAAAAATTATTTTTTTATCAACAATAAACAAGAAGACAAAAGAGTATTAATATTAAAAAAAAAAAAGGCCTGTGAGCCACGGAAATATGAATATTTATCTGATCTGACAGCGGGCGGTCTTGTTTGTCAGCTGAATTGGTGCTACACACAAAAAAAAAAAAAAAAAAAAAAAAGAAGAAGATTTCTCATCTGCTCTGCAACCGCAAAGTCTAGAAAAAGAAAAAGAAGAGTGAAACTGAGACAGAGAAAATGGGTAAAAGGGAGGAAGAAAAGGAGAGAGATTGGTCGTGTCTGCCGAAGGAGATTTGGTCGATGATCGGGGGGAAGCTGGTGTCTAACCCACTGGACGTCCTCCGCTTCCGCAGCGTGTGCTCGTTGTTCCGATCCTTCTTCCCTCTGCCCTCATCGTCGTCGTTTCCTTCGGTTGTCCCTCTCCCTCGCTTTTCCTTCGCCGTCCCCTCTTGTTCCTCCTCCTCCCACGCCTTCGTCTCTCGAACCACCGTCTACCGCCTCGACCGGCCCAGATTCTTCTTCCAAGACCACAACACCATATCTGGATGGATTCTTAAGGTCCAAGACCCTCTTCCCCTAAATCACCATCACCCTGATCTCGATCTCAGAATTGAAAGATCGGGAAAATTCAGGCTGTTGGACCCACTCTCCTGCCACCGGATCCATGACCTCATCGCCTCCAATGGCGGCATCGGAGCTTTCCACCTCAACGACTTTCGCTTGACCCTATTGACCACCTCTTACGCTCTCAGGTACCATTTATGTATAATCCTTTTCAATTTTCAATCGACGATTTAATCCTCCGTTTACGTTGGTCCGATTGTTGTCGTTTTCACTTCTCTTCTTCTTAAGTGATTGTCCATCTCCAAACCAGTGTTGCGTTAAGTTGTCGTTTATTTATTCCGATGACTTTTCTTCTTTACTTTCGCATTTCAATGACCAATTGACCATTGTTTATGTAAATGTTGTTGCCTTTTTGTGTTATTATCTTGTATGGTGGTTGTGGTTGTTAGTGGATGTTCTTCCTTATTTTTCTATTCTAATTAATTTCATATTCATGTCTACTTTTATTAATTCTACGATGGTTTTTCCTAGTTCTAATTTCGTTATACAGTTGATGATGGCTTGATGCTTGATTTTGTGCTTCTCCGCACTTTCTTCTATTTTGTTTTGATGATTTTTATGTCTTCAATTTTCATCCCTCGTCGATGCTTGTCGTTTATGAAGATGATGTCGTTTTTCTTGTGTTCTTGTAACTATCGTTCCTCCTCGATGCTTGTCGTTTTTGTTTCTTCTGAAACCTCAGGTACGACCGGGGGTCCTCCTCTGTGGCCGGCGTGAACAAGGTGATAATCTCCCCTGATTCCTCGTCGTCGGCGATCTTCCTCATCTACGACAATGGCAAGCTAGGTTTCGCCAAGGACGGGCAGGAAGACGTAACTCTAATCACCGACAAAATCCTCGACTTCAACGACATAATTCTCCGCAATAACCAACCCTACGTCGTGGATCGCTGGGGCACCGTCTCATGGATAGACACAAGCTTAAACTTAATCCAATACTCTCCGCCATTGTTCGGCAACGGTCACCGGAAACACCTGGTGGGCGGCGAAAACTTGTTCTTCATCGTGGACAGGTACTTGGAGGAGAGCACTGACTCCCAATACCCGTCGGAGGTGGGAGGGGTGAGCTTCAACATGTTTCATCGACACCCTCTTCGACGGCGGAGATTCGATTATTTGCAGCCGAAGACGGTTGGTTTCAAGGTTTATAAGCTGGACGAGGAGTGGGGAAGATGGGTGGAAGTGAAGTGTTTGGAAGAGCACGCATTGGTGTTGAGTTATGATTGTTGTTTTGCTATAAAGGCTAAAGAGTACGTTGGGTACAAAGAGAATTGCATATACTACACAGAGCAGTTCAACATGGACTTTGCATTGAGAAGATTGGGTCGTCTTGGTGGAAGTGTTTTCAGGTTGGAAGACGGCAGTATAGAGGAGCTTCCATGTACGCCTGGTTTTTCACAATTGTTCTGGCCCCCGCCCCTCCCAACTCGCCTCTGCAATCCCAATAATACTGGACGAGTCTAGAATATCAGTCTGACGATATATATGTATATCAATTGTTTGTGCGGTGTGTTTTATCAGAGGAGAAGAAGATTGTATCAATTTTAGATTATGCCAAGGCCGATACATTTGTGTTTTCCTTGCTTTTGTAAGCCATCATACTATCTTGGTTCTTGAGGACCTTCACTTGCCTTCGTGTGTAATGTTCATCTTTTCTATTTCTTTTCTTTTTCCTTTTTTTAAATAAAAGTAATTGTAATCTGATAACTTACCCTGATTAAGGTATACATTGCAAAAGCACAGATTAAGGATTGGATACAAATGCTAGAAATGTATATGTAGTGAGGCCAAAAGAAACGAGAGGGGAAAAAAGTCGATAATAAAAGTTAGGGATATTTAACTTTTCATACCTTGTATTTTAGGTTTATTTAAACAATATATTTTTGATTTTTTATCCCATTGAATATATACGTTTAGAATAAATTTAATACTTAAAACTCTATGTTGTTTCAATCAATAGTTGATTTTTACTTTTAAAATGATTAAATTATAGAAAAAATAAACTTTAAAAAAAAAAAAAAAAACATACAAAATACCTATCTTTGAGGGTATTTTATATATTTTTAAGGCAAAAACCTTAGTATAAATTTTTTTAAAAGTTTTTAAAGTTTTCTTATTTTTCAATTTGAGGGTGTTTTGACAATTTCTTAGGGCAAAATTGAAGATTGAGAAGGGAAAGACATAAATTTGTGTATTAAATTTAATTTAAGGTATAAATTCGATGAGATTAAAAATCAAAAGTATATTGTTTGAATAAACCTAAAATACATGGTATGAAAAGTTAAATAACTGGTAAAAATTGTCAATTAAAAAAAATGAAAGGATTAAAAAAAAAAAGGTATTACAGACAGAAAATAGGAATGCCTTCAAATCTAAATGAATTCTTTTAATCTCTAAATTAGGATGTAGGGCTTTAAGCTTTGCAATTGACATGCTTGAGTGCATTTTTTCTGTCGTTTATAGGTTGTTGTCGTTTCTATATACGCGGACGGACCTCCTTGAAGAAAACCGTACGAAATTACCCAAAACAATAAAAAGTTACCAATTAAAGCAAGGAAAGGACTGAAGAAAAGGCAAGAAGCAAATGAGAAAGAAATCCCAGACGATAGTCAAGGGTAGAGTAGGCGTCAACGCCCAATAGCCACGCTATTACTATTATTATTGTTATTATTATTATTTTCTGAAATGAAGTGAAATGAAAGAGCCACGACATTATTAGGCCATCATAATTAAATACAATTATCAACTAGGGTTTTTTAACCTTATTTTGTTCCCCTGTAAGTATCAACTAAATCGCACAGTTTAAAACAATACAAGCAGAAGATTCGTTTCATTCTACCTAATTTGTTTTTCAAACAAACACACCCAAACTTTCCTTGGATTCAGATTATATTGTCTTAATATTACTATCGTTACTTTGTCAATTATGTCAGTGCTATCAAGTTTCAAGCAGAAGGAGAGATGAAAAAGGGTCGTCCTACAGCTTCATCTCCGTCTCCATGGTCAGACCTTCCAAAAGAATTACTTGAAACCATTTCCGATCGTCCCCAAAACAAAACAGACATCACTCGGTTCCGCTCCGTTTGCGAGCCACGGCGATTATCCATCCCTCCTTTCCATTTCCCTCTATGTCTTCCCTACTTGAGACCCTTTCACCAGCCTCGCAGTTTCTTGTCCCTCAAGCAAGCCACACTCTATTATCTAAACAAACCTCCTTCTTCTTCTTCTTCTTCCTCAACTTAAACTTCATGTGGTTGGTTGATTAAGCTCAGAGAAAGCCTTGATCATGATCATCATGACCAACACTACCACCTCATAAATCCTCTCTCCCCAATCCAAATCCCCTTTGCCACACACTTTCCCAAGCACCCTTTAACACATCCAATTTTCGTGTCCTTGAGCTGGCTAAGTCTTATTCTTTGCAGTCCTCCAACCTCACTTTTTGTGATTACAAAGTGGCCTTTTTGCCGAATCCCAATTGCCCCTCTCTGTTGATTATCGCTTGTGGAGTTTTGTGGAGCTTAAATGGAGGTGTTGCAATGTCAGTTCTTATATATACAAGTTTTTTTATTCGAGTTTCAATTCAAGCAGCAATAGAAGTATTAACTCTGGGAATGCTACAAAGTCGTTTTATTTCAGTCATCTTAATGTCATTTTTGTAATTAACATGTTTCGTATGCTGACGTGTCATTGTGAAGAGTTTTTTTTTTTTTTTTTTGTCGGTTGTATGTATATGTGTCTAGGTTGAAAATTATATATCTATAAATCAGAGTTGTTGTGTTTTGTTCTCAGAGAAAAAGAAAAACCAGAATTGCAGAGAGAGTGAGGTGCAAGAGAAGTGTGAGAAAGGAAATTTTTCTCTGAATTCTTGCTGTAATTCTTCTCTAGGAATTCTAGGTTAGAGAGAGAGCAAAGGACAGAGGGCTGCAGCATTTGCAATCTAATATTCAGATCAGTAAAAGTGCAGAACGAACTCTTAGAGGGGAGTTCACGAGGACGTAGTCAAGAATTGTGCCGAACCTCGATAAATTGCTGTGTTCTTTTTTTTCTTGATTCCAGTTCGATTTTGTGTGTGCAATTGAAGGTTGTTGGAGGAAATTTCCAACAGTGGCATCAGAGCTCAGGACAGGCAGCCCTAATTTTTCAATTGGCAACTCATGAAACTAGAAGAAACGAGAGGAATCGTCTCACGCACTGAGTTGGGGAATCTTCAAGATTTTTAAGATATTGACTTGAACTCACAAGGTTTTGAGGAAGAAGGCCAGCAGTTGACAACGATGAACCACGATCTTGGGGTTAATCTTGAGTCTTTTTTCAAGATGTCAAACATGAAAGTTGATATTGAAAAATTCGACGGGTCTAGACATTTTAGAATATGGAGGCAGAAGATCAAAGGGCTTCTTGCCCAACAGAAGGTCTTAAAGGCTCTAGATGATCTAGTAAACTTCCCTGAAGTTTTTCAGAAGAACAACATCAATAAGTGCTTGAAATTGCAACAGGTACAATTATCTTCCACCTCTCTGACTCAATAATAAGGCTGGTTGATAAAGAAGATACGCTTGCCAAGATTTAGAATAGGTTGGATGAACTCTTCCAAAAAAAATCTCTAACAAACAAGATTTTTCTGAAAGAGAGGCTTTTTCGTTTTAAAATTAACACTTCTAAAGGGTTAGAATAGAATCTTGATGAGTTCTTGCGTATGAATATTGAGTTGGCAAATTCCAGGGATAATGAGGCTCTAAGCGATGAAAATCAAGCAATCATTTTGCTAAATTTATTACATGATTCATATAAGGAGGTGAAAACTACAATCAAATACGGAAGAACTTCAATAACCTTAGAAGAGGTATTATCTGCTTTAAGATCAAGAGGCCTCAAATTAAAGAATGAAATCCAGTCATCAACATCAAATGGTGAAAATTATTTTGCCAGAGGAAGGAATCAACAAAGGTACAATTCTCAAAAAGGAAGGAGAAACAGTAAAGGAAGACCAAGGTCAAATTCTAGAGGGCCAAACAGTTCTAAGAAGTACTACTTCTACTAAAAAATTGGGCATATTAAAAGGGAATGTTTTATATGGCAGAAAAAGAATAAAGAAAGGAAAGTTGAAAATAATGAAGGTATGGATTCTGCAAATTATGGAGATGGCTACAATAGCGGAGAAGTGTTGGTAGTGTCTACTGGTCAAGGGAACCAAGGATGGATTCTTGACTCTGGTTGCACAAACCATATGACTCACCATAGAGACTGGCTCATATATTTTAAAGAATTAAGTGGTGGAAGGTCATGATGGGAGATAGCCATACTTGTTCTATAGAAAGGATTGGAATTGTAAGCTTTAAGATGTTTGATGGCAGCGTAAGAAACCTCAAAGATGTGAGATACGTGCCATGCCTTAGTAGAAATTTAGTGTCCTTAGGATTGCTTGATGAATTGGGTTATGTTATTAAAACCGAAGTAGGAAAGATGAAAATGTGTAAGGGGTTAATGGTGGTCATTAAAGGTATAAAAAGGGATGGTTCGTATCATATGGTAGGAGAGACTCTCACGGGCAAAGTAGCAATAGTAATAGCACTAGAGGACACTCGAGCCCTGCTATGGCATAGAAGGTTGGGGCACATCAATGATAAAGGATTGCAAGAACTATAAAACCAAAAGTTGTTGGGAAAGGTAAGGTCAGCAATGTAGATTTTTGTGACTATTGCATCCTGGCCAAACAATATAGACTCAAATTCAAAACTAGGAAACATGAGTCAACAGTAATCTTAGAATACATTCACTCAAATCTATAGAGTCCAGAAAAGATTTCCACACATGGATGTAATTTTTATTTCCTATCTATTGTTGATGATTTTTCTAGAAAGGTTTGGGTTTATTTACTTAAAAATAAAAATGATGCCTTCATTAAATTCAAAAAATGGAAGATTCTAATTGAAAATTTGACTGATAGGAAGATTAAAACACTTAGAACAGACAATGATCTTGAATTTTGTAATGAAATTTTTAATCAATACTATAGAGAAAATGGGATTCAAAGACATAGGACTGTGAGGAAAACCCCACAGCAAAATGAGGTTGCTGAGAGGATGAACAAGACATTAATAAATAAATCTAGGTGCATGTTACTTTAAGCTGGTCTACCTAAAAGTTTTTGGGGAGATGCTTGTTAGATATGTATGCCCTAAGGAGTAAAAATATAATATGTTTTTGGATACATTTTTATCAATAAAAAATTTATTTATTATTAATATATCAAATCTTGTCATCTTTACGTTCATATTTGTTGAATGTATGTTAAGCAAACAAAAGTCTAAGACTGTCGGTCTAAACCTTTAAGAATTAGGCATATGATGGACAGATTATGCGGAAGACACGATTCTTAAGGTGACAGTCTAAATCATAAGATCCGTAATCGAGGGAATAAAGTTGGGCACTTTATTCATGTAAAGATTGTTATGTTGTCTATATCTCTATTGGGAGATGGTTTGTCTTGACCATCGGAGGTAGACTCCATGAATAGAAACATTGGCACGTTGTCATAGGTGATGATGTGTTGGATCGGGACATAAAGTGAATTGATTTGGATTAATAATTCTGTCTCGACAAATCGATTCACTTTAGACAATCATTTGTATTGTATCTTAATCCTGAGATGAATAGTGGGCCCGTTGTCTTGACTTGTATCTTTTGATGTACCAAAGGGTGACACCCACATCTTAATAGTGGTATGCATGTCGGTACGTTGGAGGCATGATTATTGATAGCGTAGACTTGTTATTCATAGATATAAAATTCATAGCTTCTCTTTAGGAGTAGTGATATCCTCTTATATTCATTATCCTGTAATTGAAAAACTAGAGCGCTCAACCGTTTGGATACATAGGTGTAACCGAATGGTATACTGTCTTTAAATAGTAAGTTTTTGGATGGTGAGTAATGGAACGTAAGATAAAAATAATCGAAAAGGTAAGACAGAACTTATCCTTAAGCTGGTTATGGATAATCCTATGGGGATACGATACACTATGATATGTCATGGAGACTTAACTATATGGGCTTCGTAATTCTATGTAGTTCGAGAGTGCAGCTCCAAGCTTTTAGTGGAGTAGCGTTGGAGTTGATAATTATGAAATGTATATATGGGATATTGGGTTTCATAATTATCGGGAGCTTAAACTATATAGGTCCATTTGGTCCCCTTTGTTAGCTCACAAAATCCTGTAATGATACGGCGTGCTTTTCCAATAATTGGTGACTTATGTCAGATTTATTAGATTGGTTGAAATTTAGAAGAATCAAATAATTCATGTTTGTTTATTGGTTGAATTAATTTTGTGACAAAATTAATTCAGGATAAACTTGTTGAATTATTGGGATCGGATAATTCTTGTCTGTTTATCAGTTGATTTAATTTTGAATAAATTAAATCAAGATAAACTTGTAGAATTATTAGGAATTCATTTATTTTCCTAGAGATTATCTAGATAAAGTTGTTTTGATTAGATAACTTCTCTATTGGGTTATTTGAATTAAAACTAAGACTTTATCCTATAGAATCTCGAGTGAAAAATAAAAGATTCGTTGAGATTTTTTTATCGGCAGTTCGACATGCCGATCCTTAAGTTCGGCCTGTTGATTAGACAGATCGACCTACCGATACGCGATAAAAAGATCACGCATTTTTACACTGATTTCATCAGATATTGATCCGAATTTGATTCTGATTCGAATTTTTGAGATCTTATCTAATAAGGACTGAACCTAGACCTAACTTCTATAAATAGGGAGTAAGTCTCATAAGTTATTTAGATCAATTGAGAGATTAAGAGTGATACTCTACTCGTGAGAATCAAAAAACTCCCTGAGAGCTCTTGTTCACAAATCACGAACACTAGCTTTGGGTTCTCTCAATTGGTTGGAAAGAGAGTCACCTGGAGTGAGAGCTGTACGTGTAAGCCCACACTCACTCCGATCGTGGATAGGGAATAGCAAAGAAGACCAGTTGGTTGAGGCTGTTTTGGAACGTTACTTCTCTTCACGGATTGCAGTAGTTCTTCGGCATTCAAAGGTTAGCAAGATCTAGTTAATTTATGCATATAGCATATCAAAATTGTGTTTTGAAAAATACTCTGATATAAAAAATTTTAAAATTTCGTTGCGTACTATTTTTCTAACAATTGGTATCAGAACCATGGTTTTTACTTAAATTTACAAGTTTGTGATCATGCTATATGTATAAATTATGTGATCTTGATCTCTCCTATGCTTGAATTTAATTTTATAAAGAGTTAGCACTCTAGGTTTTTATATATTTTATATGTTGTCATGGATTATATGATGAATGTTTATTAATTAATTATGGTTGATTAAATTATTAATTAATTTATATTGGTTATGATTCCTTAGAGGTTAGAATATATATCTAGGTTTTTCATGTAATTAGATGGCGGATTATCATCTCCGTTTAGGAATTATTATTTAATTTTAATTTTGTAAGAATTTTGTAATTAAATAATCATTCGGAGAAGACGGATCTAGAGGCGGATCTAGAAGATGGATGATGACGCTCTCAGGTATTTCCTGAGTCACTAATTTTATGTTTTTGAATTGTTGAAAATAAATTGATAAATTGCGTTAAAAATTGTATTTTCTACAAAGGGTGATTTATGCTCGATCGGCATGCCGAACCCTCTAGTTTAGCAAGCCGATGGTTGCAGATCGGAAGGCCGGACGTGAGATTCGACAGGCCGTCAGTGGAGCAAAAATCAAGTGGCTCTGGCGACAGGCCAAACTTCTAGCTCGGCAGACCGATCTATGAAGATCGGCAGGCCGGTAGGTCATGACCGGCAAGTCGATCATATAGATCGGTTTGCCGGCAAAGAGCTAGAAATTTTTCTAGAAAAGGTGCAGTTTTTCAATGCAGTTTTAATTTTATTTTTGGGACAATTTTGAGAAACATTAAATTTAGATATGACTAGAAATATGAAGTATTCGATCTATGTAGGATTGAAATCTTGAAGATGGGCATTACATGAAGAAGGATACAACTTGGAAGTTCAAAGATGAAGAATCGATAAAATTTTTTGATTATTCTCTTGTAATCTTTGTTTTCTATTCTCTAGGGTGGAACCATAATGTTACGGTTATTTATTATTTTGCTTGTAGCTTTGCTTAATTGCTTTGCTTGTCTGCATTATAATATGATTTGCCATGTATATTGATAACATGCCATATAAAATAGGGAGTGCCGCTCATACTAAAATTGTTCATGCATGTCTCATAAAATAAAACCTTGATTTCAAAAGATTGAGTGGTAGAAGGTTTTCGAAGAGAGGACCTAAGGCCTCCATCGTTGGTCCATAGGAAGAACATGGTGGTTCCGACCCTTAGGAAAGGATTTTTATCATGTACCAGATTGGATCTCCGGGAGGATAAGGTATTTTAGTGTGATTTATGGTTGCAAACCCCTAAGTGGTGATTATAAATTATGGATAAAATATTAAAACGATGGTTATACACTCATGTTAATTTTATTATTAACCTCCCCTAGGAGCTCTGTTAATAAAATTAATGGCCAAAGAAACGATTATTAATATATGCTGAATCATGCAAGTCCTGGATGACATATATTAATCAGAAGGGGATCGTGTTCTTAATTGAGTTTGGCATGACTCCCCTAGGAGCTTGTTGAATTCTAAGTTAGGAATTATCGTTGTAAGGTTCTTATATTTTCAAGGTTTTGACACATAAACACATTTGTATGTTTTTATATAATTGTGTTATTTTACTAAATTATTATTATATGTTTGCTATGTTTAGTACATGATTTTTTTATTGTAAATTAAAAATGTCTAAAAATGCTTTATCTTCGATACTTGACAAAAACTTATTAACCAGAGATAATTATAATAATTGGAAACAGAACCTGGATATCGTCCTCTCCTTTGAGAAACTAAAATTTGTGTTGACAACCCCTTGTCCTCCCGAGCCTACTAGAGATTCCACAAATGAGCAATTCCAATCGTACGATCATTGGAAAAATGCAAACGATCAGGCCCGTTGTTATGTTATGGCTAGCATGAATAACGTGTTGCAGGCTCAACATGAAGATTATGAGACTGTTAAGCAGATCTTGGATAATCTAGAAGACATGTTTGAAGGCCAAGCCATAACAAAGAGGCAAGGGGCGCTTCAAAAACTCTTGAACTGTAAGCAGAGACTGAGGACATCTATAAAGGAGTACATAATGTTGGTCATAGGTTACCTCACTGAGGCTCAAACCAATGGAGCCGACATTAATGCTGAAACTCAAATGACTATGGTCTTTGAGACTCTGTCAAAGGAATTTATTCCATTTAGAGCTACATTTAATTTGAGCAATAGGCGGGATATGACCTTAACAGAATTAATGAAACAGTTATAGGAGTTCAAACTGCTGATCAGGGAGTCTCCTGCGGGTGGAGAGGCCAATATGGTAGCTGCTTCTGGTTCTAATCTCAATTCTGGGAATGGAAAGAGGTAACGGGCCAAGAATGGGAAGTCTTCTATTCCTACTAATAACAAGAGTAAGAAGAAGAAGAAGAAGAACCCAAAGAAGCTTAAGTGCTTCTTCTGCGGGAAGATCGGGCACATAAAGAAGCATTGCAAGGACTTCCTTTCCAAAGGAGGTAGGTGTGATCTTCTATATTTAGAAACTTGTTTGGTTGAGGAATCCAGTGACATTTGGGTCATAGATTCTAGTGCAACTAATCATGTTTGTGTTTCTCTGCAGGGGTTCAAAGAAACAAGAAGTCTGCTACATGAAGACTTTACGCTTCGGATGGACGATGGATCCTTGGTCTTAGTGGAAGCAGTGGGAGACGTCCATCTTTATTTTGATAATTATAGGAATTTAATTTTGCGAGATTGTTTTTATGTTCCTAAATTTAAAAGGAATTTAATTTCTGTAGCTTGTTTATTTAAAGACTTCTATTTGGTTTCTTTTAATAATAAAGTAGTGATTCGTAAAAACAAATCTTTAATCTGTTCTGGATGGATGCAAAATAATCTATACTTTATCAGACCTAAGATGGACTTACTGCTTAATGCTAAGATGAATGATAATAACTCTAAAAAACTTAAAACTTCTCACTCTAATAAGATTTATCTTTGACATTTACGCCTTGGTCATATTAACCTGAATAGGATTCAAAGATTGATAAAGGATGGACCTTTAAGTCAGTTAAAGGTGGAATCTATACCTTAATGTGAATATTTTTTGAAGGGTAAAATGACCAAAAGACCATTTGGGTCTAAGGGCAATATAGTCGAAAGGGTTCTAGAACTTATGCATAGTGATGTTTGCGGACCAATGAACATCCGGGCACGAGGAGGGTATGAGTAGTTTGTCACTTTTATTGACGATTACTTAAGGTATAGGAGTTTATTGGACATGGTCAGAACCATGATAAGTATTCATCATTGCCTTTATCCTTTTAGGGATAAGCACTACAAACCGCATGTTATCTTTTGAACAATGTGCCTTTAAAATCGGTCCCTAAAACTCCTCACGAGTTGTGGACGGGTAGGAAGACATCTTTAAACCATATTCGCATATGAGGATGTCCAGCTCATGTCCTGTTTAAGGATGGGAATAAGTTGGAAGCATGTTCAAAAGTTTACGTGTTTGTAGGATATCCAAAAGGGACTAAAGGGGGTTATTTCTATAACCCAAAGAAAAATAAAGTCGTGGTTTCAACTAATGTAACTTTCCTTAAGGAGAGTTACATGAACGACTTTAAGCCTCGAAGCAAAGTGGTACTTGAGGAGTTAAGGAGTGATCCAATCACTCCGGAGGTTCCGAATGAAACAGTTTCGATCAGTGTCGAAAAACCAAACAAACCTGAACAACAACCTAAGGGGCTTCAGCGTAGTAGGAGGATCGAGCGTCAACCTGGGAGATATATGTTCAATGGGGAGGTCTTCTTGGCTGAACCGGATGAACATGACATGAATCTTTATACTTACGCAGATGCTATAGAGGATGTTGATTCAAAACTCTAGACAGAGGCCATGAAGACAGAGATGAAGTCTATGGAGACTAATCAGGTTTGGGAGCTTGTGGATCTTCTTGAAGGGGTAAAACCCATAGGGTGTAAGTGGATCTACAAGAGGAAAAGATGAGTGGATGGAAAGGTCGAAATCTTTAAAGCTAGACTAGTAGCTAAGGGTTATATGCAAAAGGAAGGAATCAATTATGAGGAAACCTTTTCGCCTGTAGCCATGCTTAAGTCCATCCGGATTCTCTTGTCCAAAGCTGCCGCTCTCGACTACGAGATTTGATAGATGGATGTTAAGACGGCTTTTCTAAATGGCTATCTTGATGAGTCCATTTATATGGAACAACCAGACGGGTTCAAGGTCAAGGGTCAAGAGGGTAAGGTTTGTAAGCTGCTAAAGTCAATTTATGGACTCAAGCAGGCTTCCCGTTCTTGGAACATAAGATTTGATCAAGTGATCAAGACTTATGGGTTCTCACAAAATGTGGATGAGCCATGTGTTTACAAACACATTAAGGATGGGAAGGTGGTTTTTCTGCTGCTCTATATAGATAACATTCTTCTAATTGGCAATGACATTGGGGCATTGTCATCGGTCAAATTATCGTTAACCAAACAGTTTGACATGAAGGACTTGAGTGAGGCTAATTTTGTTCTGGGTATCCAGATCTTTCGGGAGAGGAAGAACAAAATTATAGCTTTGTCACAAGCCAATTACATAGATGAAATTCTCAAGAGGTTTACAATACAGGATTCCAAGAAAGGTGGGCAACCATCTAGGTCTAGAATTACTCTTTCTAAGAAAGACTCCCAAAAGTCTGAGGAAGAAAGAGAATACATGAAGGAGGTGCCTTATGCTTCTGCAGTAGGTAGTCTCATATATGCCATGCTTTGTACACGACCAGATATTTGTTATGTGGTCCGGATTGTAAATCGATTTCAGGCGGATCCAGGACCGAACCAATGGGTTACGGTTAAGCATATTTTTAAGTACCTAAGAAGGACTCGAGGGTATATGCTTGTGTATTCAGGTGAGGACTTAACTCCTCTAGGATATACTGACTTGGATTTTTAATCCTATTTGAATTCTAGGAAATCGATTTCCGGTTTTGTGTTTACTCTGGACGCCAGTGCCATCAATTGGAGAAGTGCAAAGCAAGATTGTACTTCGGATTCAACGATGGAGGCCGAGTATATGGCAGCTAGTGATGCTTTGAAAGAAGCAGTGTGGCTCCGCAAATTCCTTGGGGATCTTGAGGTAGTTCTTGGTATGGATAAAACGGTATCACTGTACTGTGATAACAGTGCGGCGGTAGCTAATGCTAAGGAACCAAGATTTCACAAGAAGAGTAAGCATATTGATCGAAAGTATCATGTGATAAAGGACTTCATCGAGGGCGGGCATGTCACGGTGTGCAAAATCGTATCAGATGACAATTTAGCTGATCCATTTACGAAGACACTTACTGAAAGAGTCTTCGAGTATGTGGAAGCATAAGGATGCGAGACTTGTCATATTTACTCAGTTAGTGCAAGTGAGAGATTGTTAGACATGTATGCTCTAAGGAGTAAAAATGTAATATGTTTTTAGAGACATTTTTATCAATAAAGAATTTATTTATTATTAATATATCAAATCTTGTCCTCTTAACGTTCATATTTGTTGAATGTATGTTAAGCAAACAAAATTCAGAGACTGTCGGCCTAAACCTTTAAGAATTTGGCATATGATGGACAAATTATACGGGAGGCACGATTCTTAAGGTGATGGTCTAAATCATAAGATCCACAATCAAAGGAATAAAGTTGGGCTCCTTATTCATGTAAAGATTTTTATCTTGTCTATATCCCTATTAGAAGATAGTTTGTCTTGACCATCAGAGGTGGACTCCATGAATAGAAAGATTGGCACGTCGTCATAGGTTACGATGTGTTGGATCGGGACATAAAGTGAATTGATTTGGATAAATAATTCTGTCTTGGCAAATCGATTTACTTTAGACAATCATTTGTATTGTGTCTTAATCCTGAGATGAATAGTGGGCATGTTGTCTTGACTTGTGTCTTTTGATGTACCAAAGGGTGACACCCACATCTTAATAGTGGTATGCATGTAGGTACGTTGGAGGCATGACTATTGATAGCGTAGACCTATTATTCAAAGATATAAAATCCATAGCTCCTCTTTAGGAGTAGTGATATCCTCTTATATGCATTATCCTGTAATTGAAAAACTAGAGCGCTCAACCATTTGGATACATAGGTGTAACCGAATGGTATACTGTCTTTAAATAGTAAGTTTTTGGATGGTGAGATAATGAAACGTAAGATAAAAATAATCGAAAAGGTAAGACAGAACTTATCCTTAAGCTGGTTCTGGATAATCGTATGGGGATACGATACACTATGATATGTCATGGAGACTTATCTATATGGGCTTCGTAATTCTATGTAGTTCGAGAGTGTAGCTTCAAGCTTTTAGTGGAGTAGCGTTGGAGTTGATAATTATGAAATGTATAGATGGGGTATTGGGTTTCGTAATTATCGGGAGCTTGAACTATATAGGTCCATTTGGTCTCCTTTGCTAGCTCACAAAATCCTGTAATGATACGGCGTGCTTTTCTAATAATTGGTGACTTATGTCAGATTTATTAGATTGGATGAAATTTGGAAGAATCAAATAATTTACGTCTGTTTATCGGTTGAATTAATTTTGTGACAAAATTAATTCAGGATAAAGTTGTTGAATTATTGGGATCAGATAATTCTTGTTTGTTTATCAGTTGATTTAATTTTGAATAATTTAAATCAAGATAAACTTGTAGAATTATTAGGAATTCATTTATTTTCCTAGAGACTATCTAGATAAAGTTATTTTGATTAGATAATCTCTCTATTGGGTTATTTGAATTAAAACTGAGACTTTATCCTATAGAATCTCGGGTGGAAAATAAAAGATTCGCTGACATTTTTTTATCGATAGTTCGGCATGCCGATCCTTAAGTTTGGCCTGCCGATGGGGCAAGTTCGGCCTGCAGATTAGGCAGATCGAGCTGCCGATGCGCTATAAAAAGATCACACATTTTTACGCTGATTTCTTCAAATATTGATCCAAATTTGATTCTGATTCAAATTTTTAAGACCTTATCTAATAAGGATTGAACCTAGACCCAACTTCTATAAATAGGGAGTAAGTCTCATAAGTTATTTAGATCAATTGAGAGATTAAGAGTGATACTCTACTGATGAGAATCAAAAAACTTCCTGAGAGCTCTTGTTCACAAATCACGAACACTAGTTTTGGGTTCTCTCAATTGGTTGGAAGGAGAGTCACCTAGAGTGAGAGCTGTACGTGTAAGCCCACACTCACTCCGATCGTGGATAGGGAATAGCAAATAAGACCAGTTGGTTGAGGCTCTTTTGGAACGTTACTTCTCTTCACGGATTGCGGGAGTTCTTTGGCATTCAAAGGTTAGTAAGATCTAGTTAATTTATGTATATAGCATGTCAAACTTGTATTTTGAATAATATTCTGATATAAAAAAATATTAAAATTTCGCTACGTATTATTTTTCCAACAATGATATCATGACAGCTACCTATTTAGTAAATAGGAGTCCTTCTACTATTATTGATCTTAAAACACCTAAAGAAAAATGGTCAGGAAAACCCCCTGACTTGTCTAATCTTAGACCATTTGGCTGCTCTGCATATGCTCACCAATCAGAGGGTAAGTTAGAACCTAGATCCCTTAAATGTGTTTTTCTAGGTTATCCTCAGGGAACAAAAGGGTACAGACTTTGGGTTAGAGAAAATAAAAGTTTTAAAACCATAACTAATAGGGATGTAATATTTAATGAATATACTTTTCCATGTTTGTCTACTACTAACCCTGTTGCAGGAGAGGATACTTTGAGTACTGACACTGCAGGAACAAAAATTAAAGAAATACAAGTAAGCCCAGCTGTGGTGGAGCAAAGACCAAGGGAATAGGTTTAGGTGGAGCCTCTTGAATCTGATCAAGCCTTAAGAGATGCAGCTGATAATGATCAAGAAAGTTCAGGTCACACAATTGATGTTTAATCAGATCACTCACAAGAAGTACAGGACACTGCAAGCAATGGTGAACCAGTCCAAGAATAGTTTTCTGAATCTTTGAGTGAGTATCGGTTAGCAAGAGATCGAGAAAAAAGGCCTATGAAACCACCACAAAGATATGGTTTCACTGCCCTCACATATATGTAGGCTTTTGCCTTCTTAACTACCACAAGCTTGGATAAGCAGGAGCCTAATAGTTATCAAGAGGCCATTAGCGACAGAGAATCGAAGCTATGGCATGCAGCCATGAAAGAAGAGATAACGTCTCTGCATAAGAATCACACCTGGGATATAGTAAAGAGACCCAAAATCACTCCACAATAGCATGTAAGTGGATTTACAAACTAAAAGAAGGAACTTCTCAATAGGAACCAGTCAAGTACAAGGCAAGATTGGTTGCAAAGTGTAACGCCCTTATGTCAAGATTAGCAGTATTGAATAAATAAAAATAAACTTAAATACAATATCATTTTAAAACATTAAAACAATACTTGTGGGTCTTGAAATAAATAGAAAATAAAAATAAGCTGTAAATACAAACCACAGTTTTAGTGTAGCACCAAATATTAAAATACAGTCATCATTATAGTGTTAGACATGTATGCTCTAAGGAGTAAAAATGTAATACGTTTTTGGAGACATTTTTATCAATAAAGAATTTATTCATTTATATATACCAAATATTGTCCTCTTTACGTTCATATTCGTTGAATGTATGATAAGCAAACAGTAGTCTGAGACTGTCAGTCTAAACCTTAAGAGTTGGGCATATGATGGGATGATTATGCGGTAGACACGACTCTTAAGGTGATGGTCTAAAATATATGATCCGCAATCGAGGGAATAAAGTTGGGCGCTTTATTCATGTAAAGATTGTTATGTTGTCTATATCCCTTTTGGGAGATGGTTTGTCTTGGCCATCGGAGTTGGACTCCGTGAATAGAAACATTGGCGCGTTGTCATAGGTGATGATGTGTTGGATCGGGACATAAAGTGAATTGATTTGAATTAATCATTCTGTCTTGGCAAATCGATTCACTTTAGACAGTCGTTTGTATTGTATCTTAATCCTGAGATGAATAATGGGCCCGTTGTCTCGACTTGTGTCTTTTGATGTACCAATGGGTGACTCCCACATCTCTATAGTGGCATGCATGCCGGTACGTTGGAGGCATGACTCTTGATAGCGTAGACTTGTTATTCATAGATATGGAATCCATAGCTCCTCTTTAGGAGTAATGATATCCTCTTATATGCGTTGTCCTGTAATTGGAAAACTGGAGCGCTCAACCATTTGGATACATAGGTGTAACCGAATGGTATACTATCTTTGGATGGTAAGTTTTCTAATGGTGAGACAATGGAACGTAAGATAAAAATAATCGGGAAGGTAAGACAGAACTTGTCCTTAAGCCGATTATGGATGATCATATGGGGATGCGATACACTATGATATGTCATGGAGACTTAGCTACACGAGCTTCGTAATTCTATAAAGTTCGAGAGTGCAGCTCCAAGCTTTTAGTGGAGTAGCGTTGGAGTTGATAATTGTGAAATGTATATCTGGGATATTGGGTTTCATAATTATCATGAGCTTGAACTTTATAGGTCCATTTTGGTCCCCTTTGCTAGCTCACAAAGTCCTGTAACGACACGGCGTGCTTTCCAATAATTGGTGACTTATGTCGGATTTATCAGATTGGTTTAAAATTTATAAGAATCAAATAATTCATGTCTGTTTATCGGTTGAATTAATTATGTAAGAAATTAGTTCAAGATGAACTTGTTGAATTATGGCGTTCGGATAATTCTTGTCTGTTTATCGGTTGTTTTAATTTTGGACAATTAGAACAAGATAAACTTGTAGAATTATTGTGAATTGATTTATTTTCTTAGAGATTATCTTGATAAAGTTTGTTTTGATCAGATATCTTTTCTATTGGGCTATTTGAATCAAAACTGAGACTTTATCCTTTAGAATCTCGGGTGGAAAATAAAAGATTCGCGGAGATTTTTTCTCGACAGTTCGGCATGCCGGATGACGTGTTCGGCCTGCCGAACTAGCAAGTTCGGCCTGCCTATCTCACAGTTCGGCCTGCCTATCAGCGCACATAAGATTACGCGTTTTTCACGCGTATCTTATCAGATATTGATCCGAACTTGATTCTGTTTCGATTTTTGAGACCTAATCTGATATGGACTGACCCCAAGGACCAATAGGTATAAAAAGGGAGTGAGTCTAATGATTTACTAAGAGATCAATTTGAGAGATTAAGAGTGATACTCTTCTAGTGAGCATCTAAAAACTCCCTGAGAGCTTTTGTTCACAAATCACGAACACTAGCTTTGGGTTCTCTCTATTGGTTGGAAGGAGAGTCACCGGTGGAAGAGCTGTACGTGTGAGCCCACACTCACTCCGGTTGTGGATAGAGAATAGCAAAGAAGACCAGTTGGTTGAGGCTCTTCTGGAACGTTACTTCTCTACACAGGTCGCGGAGGTTCTTCGGCACACTGAGGTTAGTAAGATCTGTTTAATTTATACATATAACATGTCAAACTTGTATTTTGGAAAATACTCTGATGAAATTTTTTAAAAATTCCACTGCGCACTTTGTTTCCTACAATTGGTATCAGAGCCAAGGTTTTTTACATAAATTTGCAAGTTTGTGATCATGTTATATGCATAAATTTTGTGATCTTAATCTCTCCTATGCTTGAATTAAATTTTATAGAGAGATGGCACTCTAGGTTTCTATATAATATATATGTTGTCATGGATTATATGGTGAATGTTTATTAATTAATTATGGTTGATTAAATTGTTGTTTAATTATTTATTAATTAATTAATACCGGTTATGGTTCCTTAGAGGTTAGAATGTGTATCTAGGTTTTTCATGTAATTAGATGGCGGACTATCATCTCCTGTCTAGGAATTATTATTTAATTTTTAATTTGTAAGAATTTTGTAATTAAATAATTATTCAGAGAAGACGGAACGAGAAGTCGGAACTTAAAGATTGATGATGGCGTCTCCAGGTATTTCCTGAGTCTCTAATTTTATGTTTTTGAATTGTTGAAAATAAAATTGATGAATTGCATTAAAATTGTATTTTCTGGATTGAGGGTTTTCTGCTCGGTCGGCATGCCGGACCTCACAGTTCGGCAGGCCGAAGGTCACAGATCGGCAGGCCGGACGTACGGTCCGGCAGGCCGACAGTGGGACAGAAATTTTGGTGCTCTGCCGGCAGGCCGAACCTTCATGTTCGGCAGGCCGAACCACCATGATCGGCAGACCGATCACCTAGATCGGCCTGCCGACAGAGAGCATCCAGGTGTCCAGAAAAGGGGCAATTTTTCATTGCAGTTTTAATTTTATTTTTTGGACGATTCTGAGAAACATTAAATTTGGATATGACCGGAAATATGAAGTGTTCGATTCATACGGGATTGAGGACTTGAAGATGGATATTACATGAAGAAGGATACAGCTTGAGGATTCAAGGATGAAGAATCGATAAATGTCTCGATTATTCTCTTGTAATCTTAGTTTTTTTTCTATTCTCTAGGGTGGAACCATAATATTACGGTTATTATTATTATGCTTGTAGCTTTGCTTGATTGCTTTGCTTGTCTGCATTATAATATGATTTACCATGTATATTGATAACATGTCATATAGAATAGGGAGTGCCGCTCATATTAAAATTATTCATGCATAATTTTAAAATAAAACCTTGACTTCAAAAGATTGAGTGGGAGAAGGTTTTCGAAGAGAGAACCTAAGGCCTCCATCGTTGGTCCATAGGAAGAACATGATGGTCCCAACCCCTAGGAAGGGATTTCTATTATGTACCAGATTGGATCTCTAAAAGGATAAGGTATTTTAGTATGATTTATGGTTGCACACCCCTAGGTGGTGATTATAAATCATGGATAAAATATTGAAACGGTGGTTATACACTCACGTTAATTTTATTATTAACCTCCCCTAGGAGCTCTGTTAATAAAATTAATGGCCAAAGAAACGATTATTAGTATATGCTGGATCATACGGGTCCTGGATGGCATATATTAATCAGGAGGGGATCCGTGTTCCTGATTGAATTTGGCATGACTCCCCTAGGAGCTTGTTGAATTCTGAGTTGGGAATTATCGTTGTAAGGTTGTGATATTTTCAAGGTTTTGACACATAAACACATTTGTATGATTTTACATGATTGTGTTATCTTACTAAATTATTAAATATGTTTGCTTATGTTTGGTATATGATTCTTTATTGTAGATTGAAAATGTCTAAAAACGCTTTATCATCGATACTTGACAAAAACCAATTAACCGGTGAGAACTATAACGATTGGAAACTGGAACCTGGACATCGTCCTTTCCTTTGAGAAACTGAAATATGTTCTGACAACTCCTTGTCCTCCCGAGCCTACGGGAGACTCAAGTAATGAGCAATTCCAAGCGTACGAACGCTGGAAAGATGCTAATGATCAGGCCCGCTGCTATGTTATGGCTAGCATGAACAACGTGCTGCAGGCTCAACATCAGGATTATGAGACTGCGAAGCAGATCTTGGATAATCTTGAGGACATGTTTGGAGGCCAGGCCATAACAAAGCGGCAAGGGGCGCTTCGGAAACTCTTAAACTGTAGACAGAGACCGGGGACATCTGTAAAGGAGCACATGATGTTGGTCATGGGTTACCTCGCTGAGGCTCAAACCAATGGAGCCGACATCGATGCTGAAACTCAGATGACTATGGTCTTTGAGACTCTGTCTAAGGAATTTATTCCGTTTAGAGCTACTTTTAATTTGAGCAATAGACGGGATATGACCTTAACAGAATTGATGAAACAGTTACAGGAGTTTGAACTGCTGATCAGGGAGTCTCCTGCTGGTGGAGAGGCCAATATGGTAGCTGCTTCTGGTTCCAATCCTAACTCTGGGAATGGAAAGAAGCAACGGGCCAAGAGTGGTAAGTCTTCTATTCCTGTTGCTACCAAGAGCAAGAAGAAGAAGAAGAAGAACCCAAAGAAACTTAAGTGCTTCTTTTGTGGTAAGGTCGGGCATATAAAGAAGCATTGCAAGGACTTCCTTTCCAAGGGAGGTAGGTGTGATCTTCTATATTTAGACACTTGTTTGGTTGAGGAATCCAGTGACATTTGGGTCATAGATTCCGGTGCAACTAATCATGTTTGTGTTTCTCTGCAGGGATTCAAAGAAACGAGAAGTCTACTTCGTGAAGACTTAACGCTTCGGATGGGTGATGGATCCTTGGTCTCAGCGGAAGCAGTGGGAGATGTCCATCTTTATTTTGATAATTATAGGAGTTTAATTTTGCGAGATTGTTTTTATGTTCCTAAATTTAAAAGGAATTTAATTTCTGTATCTTCTTTATTTAAAGACTCCTACGTGGTATCTTTTAATGAAAAAGTGGTGATTCGTAAAAACAAATCTTTTATCTGTTCTGGATGGATGCAAAATAATCTATATTTTATCAAACCTAAGATGGACTTATTGCTTAATGCTGAGATAAATGATAATGACTCAAAAAGACTTAAAACTTCTCACTCTAATAAGACTTATCTTTGGCATTTGCGCCTTGGCCATATTAACCTGAATAGGATTCAAAGGTTGGTAAGGGATGGACCTTTAAGTCACTTAAAGGTGGAATCTATACCTCAATGTGAGTCTTGTTTGGAGGGTAAAATGACCAAAAGACCATACGGGTCTAAGGGCAATAGGGCCGAAGGGGTTCTAGAACTTGTGCATAGTGATGTTTGCGGACCGATGAACATCCGGGCACGAGGAGGGTATGAGTACTTCGTCACTTTTATTGACGATTACTCAAGATATGGGTATGTGTACCTAATACACCACAAAAGCGAAACTTATGATAAGTTCAGGGAGTTTCGGGCTGAAGTGGAAAAGCAATTGGGTAGACCCATAAAAACACTTCGATCTGATCGAGGTGGGGAATACCTTTCTGATGAGTTCTTGGGACACTTGTTAGAGAATGGGATTTTATCCCATTTGACTGCGACGGGCACTCCGCAGCAGAATGGCGTAGCGGAGAGAAGGAATAGGACTTTGTTGGACATGATTCGGTCCATGATGAGTTATTCATCATTGCCTTTATCCTTTTGGGGATATGCACTACAAACCGCATGTTATCTTTTGAACAATGTGTCTTCAAAATCGGTCCCTAAAACTCCTCACGAGTTGTGGACAAGACGGAAGACATCCTTAAACCATATTCGCATATGGGGATGTCCAGCTCATGTCCTGTTTAAGGATCCGAATAAGTTGGAAGCACGTTCAGAAGTTTGCGTGTTTGTAGGATATCCAAAAGGGACTAAAGGGGGTTATTTTTATAACCCAAAGGAAAATAAAGTCGTGGTTTCAACTAATGCAACTTTCCTTGAGGAGAGTTACATGAACGACTTTAAACCTCAAAGCAAAGTGGTGCTTAAGGAGTTGAGGGGTAATCCGTTTACTCCGGAGGTTCCGAACGAAACCATTCCGATCGGTGTAGAAAAACCAAACAAACCTGAACAACAACCACAGGGGCTTCGGCGTAGTGGGAGGATCGGGCGTCAACCTGAAAGGTATATGTTCAATGGGGAGGTCTTTTTGGCTGAACCGGATGAACATGACAGGGATCCTTATACTTACGCAGAAGCTATGGAGGATGTTGATTCAAGACTCTGGACAGAGGCCATGAACATTGAGATGAAGTCTATGGAGACTAATCGGGTCTGGGAGCTTGTGGATCTTCCCGAAGGGGTAAAACCCATAGGGTGTAAGTGGATCTACAAGAGGAAAAGAGGAGTGGATGGAAAGGTCGAAACCTTTAAGGCTAGACTGGTAGCTAAGGGTTATACGCAAAAGGAAGGAATCGATTATGAGGAAACCTTTTCGCCTGTAGCCATGCTTAAGTCCATCCGGATTCTCTTGTCCATAGCTGCCGCTCTCGACTACGAGATTTGGCAGATGGATGTCAAGACGGCTTTTCTAAATGGCTATCTTGATGAGTCCATTTATATGGAACAACCAGACGGGTTCAAGGTCGCGGGTCAAGAGGGTAAGGTTTGTAAGTTGCTAAAGTCTATTTATGGACTTAAGCAGGCTTCTCGTTCTTGGAACATAAGATTTGATCAAGTGATCAAGACTTATGGGTTCTCACAAAATGTGGATGAACCATGTGTTTACAAACACATTAAGAATGGGAAGGTGGTTTTTCTACTACTCTATGTAGATGACATTCTGCTAATTGGCAATGACGTTGGGGCGTTGTCATCGGTCAAATTATGGTTGACCAAGCAGTTTGACATGAAGGACTTGGGTGAGGCTAATTTTGTTCTCGGTATCCAGATCTTGCGGGATAGGAAGAACAAAATGATAGCTTTGTCACAGGCCAGCTACATAGATAAAATTCTCAGGAGGTTTGCAATGCAGGATTCCAAGAAAGGTGGGCAACCATCTAGGTCTGGAATTACTCTTTCTAAGAAAGACTCTCCAAAGTCTTATGAAGAAAGAGAATACATGAAGAAGGTGCCTTATGCTTCGGCAGTGGGTAGTCTCATGTATGCCATGCTTTGCACTCGACCGGATATTAGCTATGCGGTCGGGATTGTGAGTCGATTTCAGGTGGATCCAGGACCGAACCATTGGGTTGCGGTAAAGCATATTTTCAAGTACCTGAGAAGGACTCGAGGGTATATGCTTGTGTACTTCGGGTGAGGATTTAACTCCTCTAGGATACACTGATTCGGATTTTCAATCCTGCCTGGATTCTAGGAAATCGACTTCAGGGTTTGTGTTTACTCTGGGTGGCGGTGCCATCAGTTGGAGAAGTGCGAAGCAAGATTGCACTTCGGATTCAACGATGGAGGCCGAGTATGTGGCAGCTAGTGATGCTTCGAAAGAAGCAGTGTGGCTCCGCAAGTTCCTTGGGGATCTTGAGGTAGTTCCTGGTATGGATAAAGCGGTATCACTGTACTGTGATAACAGTGCGGCGATAGCTAATGCTAAGGAACCAAGATTTCACAAGAAGAGTAAGCATATTGATCGGAAGTATCATGTGATAAAGGACTTCGTTGAGAGCGGGCATGTCACGGTGTGCAAGATCGCGTCAGAGGACAATTTAGCTGATCCATTTACGAAGACACTTTCTGGGAGAGTCTTCGAAAGGCATGTGGAAGCTATGGGGATGCGAAATTTGCAGTATTTACTCACTTAGTGCAAGTGGGAGATTGTTAGACATGTATGCTCTAAGGAGTAAAAATGTAATACGTTTTTGGAGACATTTTTATCAATAAAGAATTTATTCATTTATATATACCAAATATTGTCCTCTTTACGTTCATATTCGTTGAATGTATGATAAGCAAACAGTAGTCTGAGACTGTCAGTCTAAACCTTAAGAGTTGGGCATATGATGGGATGATTATGCGGTAGACACGACTCTTAAGGTGATGGTCTAAAATATATGATCCGCAATCGAGGGAATAAAGTTGGGCGCTTTATTCATGTAAAGATTGTTATGTTGTCTATATCCCTTTTGGGAGATGGTTTGTCTTGGCCATCGGAGTTGGACTCTGTGAATAGAAACATTGGCGCGTTGTCATAGGTGATGATGTGTTGGATCGGGACATAAAGTGAATTGATTTGGATTAATAATTCTGTCTTGGAAAATCGATTCACTTTAGACAGTCGTTTGTATTGTATCTTAATCCTGAGATGAATAATGGGCCCGTTGTCTCGACTTGTGTCTTTTGATGTACCAATGGGTGACTCCCACATCTCTATAGTGGCATGCATGCCGGTACGTTGGAGGCATGACTCTTGATAGCGTAGACTTGTTATTCATAGATATGGAATCCATAGCTCCTCTTTAGGAGTAATGATATCCTCTTATATGCGTTGTCCTGTAATTGGAAAACTGGAGCGCTCAACCATTTGGATACATAGGTGTAACCGAATGGTATACTATCTTTGGATGGTAAGTTTTCTAATGGTGAGACAATGGAACGTAAGATAAAAATAATCGGGAAGGTAAGACAGAACTTGTCCTTAAGCCGATTATGGATGATCATATGGGGATGCGATACACTATGATATGTCATGGAGACTTAGCTACACGAGCTTCGTAATTCTGTAAAGTTCGAGAGTGCAGCTCCAAGCTTTTAGTGGAGTAGCGTTGGAGTTGATAATTGTGAAATGTATATCTGGGATATTGGGTTTCATAATTATCATGAGCTTGAACTTTATAGGTCCATTTTGGTCCCCTTTGCTAGCTCACAAAGTCCTGTAACGACACGGCGTGCTTTTCCAATAATTGGTGACTTATGTCGGATTTATCAGATTGGTTTAAAATTTATAAGAATCAAATAATTCATGTCTGTTTATCGGTTGAATTAATTATGTAAGAAATTAGTTCAAGATGAACTTGTTGAATTATGGCGTTCGGATAATTCTTGTCTGTTTATCGGTTGTTTTAATTTTGGACAATTAGAACAAGATAAACTTGTAGAATTATTGTGAATTGATTTATTTTCTTAGAGATTATCTTGATAAAGTTTTTTTTGATCAGATATCTTTTCTATTGGGCTATTTGAATCAAAACTGAGACTTTATCCTTTAGAATCTCGGGTGGAAAATAAAAGATTCGCGGAGATTTTTTCTCGGCAGTTCGGCATGCCGGATGACGTGTTCGGCCTGCCGAACTGGCAAGTTCGGCCTGCCTATCTCACAGTTCGGCCTGCCTATCAGCGCACATAAGATTACGCGTTTTTCACGCGTATCTTATCAGATATTGATCCGAACTTGATTCTGTTTCGATTTTTGAGACCTAATCTGATATGGACTGACCCCAAGGACCAATAGGTATAAAAAGGGAGTGAGTCTAATGATTTACGAAGAGATCAATTTGAGAGATTAAGAGTGATACTCTTCTAGTGAGCATCTAAAAACTCCCTGAGAGCTTTTGTTCACAAATCACGAACACTAGCTTTGGGTTCTCTCTATTGGTTGGAAGGAGAGTCACTGGTGGAAGAGCTGTACGTGTGAGCCCACACTCACTCCGGTTGTGGATAGAGAATAGCAAAGAAGACCAGTTGGTTGAGGCTCTTCTGGAACGTTACTTCTCTACACAGGTCGCGGAGGTTCTTCGGCACACTGAGGTTAGTAAGATCTGTTTAATTTATACATATAATATGTCAAACTTGTATTTTGGAAAATACTCTGATGAAAATTTTTAAAAATTCCGCTGCGCACTTTGTTTCCAATCATATAGTACAATTTTCAATCACACATATAATTTAACACAACCATCACAAAGGTATTACAAATCGTACATGATTTAGATGAGTTGCAATTAAACTAGAATCTTCCAACACGTAACCAACCGTGTTGTCACTTATTCCTCGTCAGACAAGTTGCACTGAGTTCCACCTGAGAGATGTAAATATGATAGGGATGAGCATCGACATGCCCAATAGAAAAAACCATTACTCACCTTAAGGTTTTATTCATTACTATATTAAACATGCATGGTTAGTTAGTTCATATCATTATCCAATTTATGAGATTTATTATGATTATATTCCGTGGATACCATACGTTAATCATTACCGAGTTTCATACATATACATATATACAATTATTACAATTCATCATTATTCCTAGGTATCCACGTTCATCAGAGTATTCATCACTCAACTCATCGAAACCCAAATGAGCACGCTTGGCTACCCTCTAATCATTCCAAGGGTGTTCCAGTGAGGAGACATTAAGCCCCAAAGCCTCACCAAGTCGATTCCTGTACAGTGCATTCTAGGACTTTCAATCTAAGGGAGTGTCATCACTTTTTTCCTATTTTACCTTTTAAGGTATTCATGTCCAAGGACGAAACGGCCGCCCTCTTTATGTCTCACAATTCTTCTATAATCAATCATTATTTATAGAGTTAGTTTTCCTAACCATGCTTCTCAATATAAATAACATGTGTTAAATCATTATGTTTCCTCGCTGTACAATACAAGACGAGATCTACATCATCGTGTTATAAGTATAATCATATACATTCAAAATATCATATACATATCTTGCAATGTAAAACAACAAAATTTTAATTTATCAAAACCTTACAAAAGATGAGTAATAAAATCCCTATCTCTTTACAAATATCTACTGACAATTTCTAACTTACACAATTCACCACGTAAGCTCTAAGTAAGCCGTTATCCTAAAACGTATAAAAAAACCATACTTTAACTTAAATCTTAATTTTTAATTATGTCAATTTATTATTTATTTTTATTAGTGTGCCATAATTATTAATGTACTAAAATTGTAAATATCAATTTTTTCAAATTAATTTTAGTAAATTATAAAATAACAATAAAATAAAAATATATGAATTTTATTTTGGTATGAAATATGTGAAAATGAATTTTTAAAATAAATAATACAATTTTAAAAAATTTATAATTAAAACAATTAAAAAGTTTGATATTCATAAAATTATTTGAAACCACATCCTGTATAAAAAGCTATTTATTATTTCTGAACCATAAGTTAGCAAATAACTACCCTTGTCCTAGTGGTTTGACCTTTTTTTTAATTCGCTCTTGAGATTAAAGGTTCGAATCCCATATGAAGTTGTTTTTATTAAATTTCTATTTGGAAAAACATGTAATTTTTGTGAAAAACAACATATAGTTTTGTGAAAACAACATATCGTTTTTCACTTGGAAATTTTTCACTAAGAACCCAAAATTCGATTTCTAAACCTTCTACTCAAATTCTTAGTTTCCTAATAGTTTTTTAATTATAAAAACTATATATAAGCAATAAATAATCATCTTAAACATCAAAAACATATTTTTCAAAATTTTCATACCAAAATGCAACTTAAAATCAAAGTTAAAATTTTAGAAATCTAACATCAAAACTTAGTTCAAAAGTGTTGTTTAATCTTGAATATCCCTGAGTTTCCTTGATCTATGAGTTGCTAGGATGAAGTTTATGTGATTTCTGTTGAAAAATGAGTGAGATTTTGAGGTTTGATCTATGAGTGGCTAGGATGAAGTTTATGTGATTTCTGTTGAAAAATGAGTGAGATTTTGAGGTTTGGACTCTTGATATAATGGCTACCGTGGAAGGAAAATGAAAGTAGAGAAGAGGAAGAATAAAAAGAAAAGAAGAAGAAAGTGAAGATGGAGACAGATGAAGTAGCATTAATAAAGGAAAAGAAAAAAAAGAAAGATAAGAAAAAGAAAATAAGAATCAATATCCCGTTGAATGCGGGATGTTGTCTAGAGTTAGTTTTCCTAACCATGATTCTCAATATACAACATGTGTTAAATCATTATGTTTTCTCGCTGTACAATACAGAACGAGATCTACATCATCGTGTTGTGGATATAATCATATACATTCAAAATATCATATACAAATCTTGCAACGTAAAACAACCAAATTTTAATTTATCAAAACTTCACAAAAGATGAGTAATAGAATCCCTATATCTTTACAAATATCTACTAACAATTTTTAGCTTACACAATTCACCACGTAAGCTCCAAGTAAACTGTTATCCTAAAACGTATAAAATAACTATACTTTAACTTAAATCTTAATTTTTAATTTTGTTAATTTATCATTTATTTTTATTAGTGTGCCATAATTATTAATGTACTAAAATTGTAAATATCAATTTTTTCAACTTAATTTTAGTAAATTATAAAATAACAATAAAATAAAAATATACGAATTTTATTTTGGTATGAAATATGTGAAAATGAATTTTTAAAATAAATAATACAATTTTAAAAGATTTATAATTAAAATAATTAAAAGTTTGATATTCATAAAATTATTTGAAACTATAACCTGTATAGTAAACTATTTATTATTTTTGAACTATAAGTTATCAAATAATTACCCTTGTCCTAGTGGTTTGACCTCTTTTATTCGTTCTTGAGATTGAGGGTTCGAATCCTACCTGAAGTTATTTTTATTAAATTTCTATTTGAAAAAATGACATGTAATTTCTGTGAAAAACAACATATAGTTTTGTGAAAACAACATGTCGTTTTTCACTTGGAAATCTTTCATAGAGAACTCAAAATTCGTTTTCTAAGCCTTTCACTCAAATTCTTAGTTTCCTAACAGCTTTCTAAACATAAAAACTATATATAAACAATACATAATCATCTCTAAACATCAAAAACATATTTCTCATAATTTTCATACCAAAATACAATTTAACATCAAAGTTAAAGTTTTAGCAATCTAACCTCAAAACTTAGTTCAAAGTGTTATTTGATCTTAAATATCCCCGAGTTTCCTTGATCTATGAGTGGCTAGGATGAAGTTTATGTGATTTCTATTGAAAAATGAGTGAGATTTTGTTTGGACTTTTGATATAATGGCTGCTGTGGAAGGAAAATGAAAGCAGAGAAGAGGAAGAATAAGAAGAAAAGAAGAAGAAAGTGAAGAGGGAGACCAATGAAGCAGCATTAAATCAAGGAAAAGAAGAAAAATAAAGAGAAGAAAAAGAAAATAAGAATCAATATCCCGTTGAATGCGGGATGTTGTCTAAGATTTGGTGAAAGGCAACAAAAGAAAAGATAAGGGAGAGTTCACGGGAAGGACACAGTCTGCTTACTCAAGAAGTCTCCATATGGACTTAAACAGTCCCCAAGGCAGTGGAATCTGTGGTTTGATTCTTTTATGACAAAGCAAGGTTTTAATATGAGCTATTATGATCCACGTTTATATTTCAAAGGCAGTGATGTTTTGGATTCAAAGTATCTTCTCCTCTACGTTGATGATATGCTATTGATCAACAAGAAGAAGAAAGAGTCCAAGAGATGAAAAAGATGCTTAAGTCCGAGTTTGATATGCAGGAAAGATACTTGGAGAAATTGGTTGATAAGTTTTATTTGAAAGGTTCTAAGCCTGCTAAACAGCCTATTACAAGTCAATATCATCTAGCCAAAGATCAATGTCCTCGAACAGATGAAGAGATAAATTACATGTCTAAAGTGCCTTATTCTAATGCTGTTGGGTCAGTAATGTATTCAGTGGTCTATACTAGACCTGACTTAGCTTGTGCAATAAGCATACTAAGTTGTTTTATGTCAAATCCTAGGAAGAATCACTGGGTTGCGATGAAATGGCTAATACGTTACATATCTGGGACGACAGACGTGGGACTTAAATTTTCAAGACGTGGAAGTCGAGTCACTGTGGAAGGTTTTGTAGATCTGACTATGCTGGAGACAAGGATAGTAGGAAGTCTACAACTGCCTATTTCTTTCAAGTTAGTGGAAATTATGTGAGCTGGAAATCCCAACTTCAGTCTGTAGTAGCTTTGTCAACAACAGAGGCTAAGTACATGGCTGCAACAGACGCATTGAAAGAAGGTATATGGATTCAAGGACTGCTGAAAGAACTACAGATCTTTGATGGAGTAACAAAAGTTCATTTTGATAGTCAAAGTGCAATCCATTTGTGTAAAATTCAGTGTTTCATGATAGAACAAAACATGTGGATGTAAGGTTTCATTTCATCAGAGAGTGTTAGACATGTATGCTCTAAGGAGTAAAAATGTAATACGTTTTTGGAGACATTTTTATCAATAAAGAATTTATTCATTTATATATACTAAATATTGTCCTCTTTACGTTCATATTTGTTGAATGTATGATAAGCAAACAGTAGTCTGAGACTGTCAGTCTAAACCCTAAGAATTGGGCATATGATGGGAGGATTATGCGGAAAACACAATTCTTAGGGTGACGGTCTAAAACATATGATCCGCAATCGAGGGAATAAAGTTGGGCGCTTTATTCATGTAAAGATTGTTATGTTGTCTATATCCCTTTTGGGAGATGGTTTGTCTTGACCATCGGAGTTGGACTCCATGAATAGAAACATTGGCACGTTGTCATAGGTGACGATGTGTTGGATCGGGACATAAAGTGAATTGATTTGGATTAATAATTCTGTCTCGGCAAATCGGTTCACTTTAGACAATCATTTGTATTGTATCTTAATCCTGAGATGAATAATGAGCCTGTTGTCTCGACTTGTGTCTTTTGATGTACCAATGGGTGACTCCCACATCTCTATAGTGGCATGCATGCCGGTACGTTGGAGGCATGACTCTTGATAGCGTAGACTTGTTATTCATAGATATGGAATCCATAGCTCCTCTTTAGGAGTAATGATATCCTCTTATATGCGTTGTCTTGTAATTGGAAAACTGGAGCGCTCAACCATTTGGATACATAGGTGTAACCGAATGGTATACTATCTTTGGATGGTAAGTTTTCTAATGGTGAGACAATGGAACGTAAGATAAAAATAATCGGGAAGGTAAGACAAAACTTGTCCTTAAGCCGATTATGGATGATCATATGGGGATGCGATACACTATGATATGTCATGGAGACTTAGCTACACGAGCTTTGTAATTCTATAAAGTTCGAGAGTGCAGCTCCAAGCTTTTAGTGGAGTAGCGTTGGAGTTGATAATTGTGAAATGTATATCTGGGATATTGGGTTTCATAATTATCGTGAGCTTGAACTTTATAGGTCCATTTTGGTCCCCTTTGCTAGCTCACAAAATCATGTAACGACACGGCGTGCTTTTCCAATAATTGGTGACTTATGTCGGTTTTATCAGATTGGTTTAAAATTTATAAGAATCAAATAATTCATGTCTGTTTATTGGTTGAATGGATGGAAAGGTCTGGGAGCTTGTGGATCTTCCCGAAGGGGTAAAACCTATAGGTGTAAGTGGATCTACAAGAGGAAAAGAGGAGTGGATGGAAAGGTCGAAACCTTTAAGGCTAGACTGGTAGCTAAGGGTTATACGCAAAAAGAAGGAATCGATTATGAGGAAACCTTTTCGCCTGTAGCCATGCTTAAGTCCATCCGGATTCTCTTGTCCATAGCTGCCGCTCTCGACTACGAGATTTGGCAGATGGATGTCAAGACGGCTTTTCTAAATGGCTATCTTGATGAGTCCATTTATATGGAACAACCAGACGGGTTCAAGATCGCGGGTCAAGAGGGTAAGGTTTGTAAGCTGCTAAAGTCAATTTATGGACTTAAGCAGGCTTCTCGTTCTTGGAACATAAGATTTGATCAAGTGATCAAGACTTATGGGTTCTCACAAAATGTGGATGAACCATGTGTTTACAAACACATGGAGAATAGGAAGGTGGTTTTTCTACTACTCTATGTAGATGACATTCTGCTAATTGGCAATGACGTTGGGGCGTTGTCATCGGTCAAATTATGGTTGACCAAGCAGTTTGACATGAAGGACATGGGTGGGGCTAATTTTGTTCTCGGTATCCAGATCTTTCGGGATAGGAAGAACAAAATGATAGCTTTGTCACAGGCCAGCTACATAGATAAAATTCTCAGGAGGTTTGCAATGCAGGATTCCAAGAAAGGTGGGCAATCATCTAGGTCTGGAATTACTCTTTCTAAGAAAGACTCTCCAAAGTCTTATGAGGAAAGAGAATACATGAAGAAGGTACCTTATGCTTCGACAGTGGGTAGTCTTATGTATGCCATGCTTTGCACTCGACCGGATATTAGCTATGCGGTCGGGATTGTGAGTCGATTTCAGGCGGATCCAGGACCGAACTATTGGGTTGCGGTAAAGCATATTTTCAAGTACCTGAGAAGGACTCGAGGGTATATGCTTGTGTATTCGGGTGAGGATTTAACTCCTCTAGGATACACTGATTCGGATTTTCAATCCTGTCTGGATTCTAGGAAATCGACTTCGGGGTTTGTGTTTACTCTAGGTGGCGGTGCCATCAGTTGGAGAAGTGCGAAGCAAGATTGCACTTCGGATTCAACGATGGAGGCCGAGTATGTGGCGGCTAGTGATGCTTCGAAAGAAGCAGTGTGGCTCCGCAAGTTCCTTGGGGATCTTGAGGTAGTTCCTGGTATGGATAAGGCGGTATCACTGTACTGTGATAACAGTGCGGCGGTAGCTAATGCTAAGGAACCAAGATTTCACAAGAAGAGTAAGCATATTGATCGGAAGTATCATGTGATAAAGGACTTCGTTGAGAGCGGGCATGTCACGGTATGCAAGATCGCGTCAGAGGATAATTTAGCTGATCCATTCACGAAGACACTTACTCGGAGAGTCTTCGAGAGGCATGTGGAAGCTATGGGGATGCGAAATTTGCAGTATTTACTCACTTAGTGCAAGTGGGAGATTGTTAGACATGTATGCTCTAAGGAGTAAAAATGTAATACGTTTTTGGAGACATTTTTATCAATAAAGAATTTATTCATTTATATATACCAAATATTGTCCTCTTTACGTTCATATTTGTTGAATGTATGATAAGCAAACAGTAGTCTGAGACTGTCAGTCTAAACCCTAAGAATTGGGCATATGATGGGATGATTATGCGGAAGACACAATTCTTAGGGTGATGGTCTAAAACATATGATCCGCAATCGAGGGAATAAAGTTGGGCGCTTTATTCATGTAAAGATTGTTATGTTGTCTATATCCCTTTTGGGAGATGGTTTGTCTTGACCATCGGAGTTGGACTCCATGAATAGAAACATTGGCACATTGTCATAGGTGACGATGTGTTGGATCGGGACATAAAGTGAATTGATTTGGATTAATAATTCTGTCTCGGCAAATCGGTTCACTTTAGACAATCATTTGTATTGTATCTTAATCCTGAGATGAATAATGGGCCCGTTGTCTCGACTTGTGTCTTTTGATGTACCAATGGGTGACTCCCACATCTCTATAGTGGCATGCATGCCGGTACGTTGGAGGCATGACTCTTGATAGCGTAGACTTGTTATTCATAGATATGGAATCCATAGCTCCTCTTTAGGAGTAATGATATCCTCTTATATGCGTTGTCCTGTAATTGAAAAACTAGAGCGCTCAACCATTTGGATACATAGGTGTAACCGAATGGTATACTATCTTTGGATGGTAAGTTTTCTAATGGTGAGACAATGGAACGTAAGATAAAAATAATCGGGAAGGTAAGACAAAATTTGTCCTTAAGCCGATTATGGATGATCATATAGGGATGCGATACACTATGATATGTCATGGAGACTTAGCTACACGAGCTTTGTAATTCTATAAAGTTCGAGAGTGCAGCTCCAAGCTTTTAGTGGAGTAGCGTTGGAGTTGATAATTTCAAAATGTATATATGGGATATTGGGTTTCATAATTATCATGAGCTTGAACTTTATAGGTCCATTTTGGTCCCCTTTGCTAGCTCACAAAATTCTGTAACTACACGGCGTGCTTGTCCAATAATTGGTGACTTATGTCGGTTTTATCAGATTGGTTTAAAATTTATAAGAATCAAATAATTCATGTCTGTTTATCGGTTGAATTAATTATGTAAGAAAATTAGTTCAAGATGAACTTGTTGAATTATTGCGTTCGGGTAATTATTGTCTGTTTATTGGTTGTTTTAATTTTGGACAATTAGAACAAGATAAACTTGTAGGATTATTGTGAATTGATTTATTTTCTTAGAGATTATCTTGATAAAGTTTGTTTTGATCAGATATCTTTTCTATTGGGCTATTTGAATCAAAACTGAGACTTTATCCTTTAGAATCTCGGGTGGAAAATAAAAGATTCGCGGAGATTTTTTCTCGGTAGTTTGGCCTGCCGGATGACGTGTTCGGCCTGCCGAACTGGCCTGTTCGGCCTGCCTATCAGCGCACATAAGATTACGCGTTTTCACGCGTATCTTATCAGATATTGATCCGAACTTGATTCTGTTTCGATTTTTTGAGACCAAATCTGATATGGACTGACCCTAGGACCAATAGGTATAAAAAGGGAGTGAGTCTAATGATTTACTCAGATCAATTTGAGAGATTAAGAGTGATACTCTTCTAGTGAGCATCTAAAAACTCCCTGAGAGCTTTTGTTCACAAATCACGAACACTAGCTTTGGGTTCTCTCTGTTGGTTGGAAGGAGAGTCACCGGTTGAAGAGCTGTACGTGTGAGCCCACACTCACTCCGGTTGTGGATAGAGAATAGCAAAGAAGACCAGTTGGTTGATGCTCTTCTGGAACGTTACTTCTCTACACAGGTCGCGGAGGTTCTTAGGCACACTGAGGTTAATAAGATCTGTTTAATTTATACATATAACATGTCAAACTTGTATTTTGGAAAATACTCTAATGAAAAATTTTTAAAAATTTCGCTGCGCACTTTGTTTCCAACAGAGAGAAGGTGACTCAAGGCTTGATCAAGATTGAGAAAATTCCATCTGAAGAAAATCCAACAGATATGGAAACCAAAGTTGTAACACTCGACAAGTTTGAACATTGCAAGAACTTGCTGAATATTGACCCTGGTTGATAGGTGATGGAATTGAGCTGGGATCCTCTAATGAATAAGTTCTGCACTTCAGGTTATATAAGAACTAAGGTGGAGCTTGTTGCAATGTCAGTTCTTATATATATAGGTTTTTTTATTCGAGTTTCAATTCAAGCAGTAGTAGAAGTATTAACTCTGGGAATGCTACAAGTCGTTTTACTCTAGTCATCTTAATGTCATTTTTGTAATTAAAATGTTTCATATGCTGACGTGTCATTGTGACGAGTTTTTTTTTTTTTTGGTCGGTTGTATGTATATGCGTCTAGCCTCAGAGTTATGTATGTAAATCAGAGTTGTTGTGTTTTGTTCTGAGAGAAAACGAACAACCAGAATTGTAGAGAGAGTGAGGTGCGAGAAAAGTGTGAGAAGGGAAATTTTTCTCTGAATTCTTGCAGTAATTCTTCTCTAGGACTTCTGAGTTTGTAACGTCCCGAAATTTATTTAATGTTAATGAAATATAAATGATGAATTAGTGTGTCATAATTAACGTTTTAACATTAATTAGATTATTGGGTTGGATTTTGAATTTTTGGTTGTTTTGTTAAATTGATGTGTTCAAAAGATTTCTTATTGTTTTAAAATGATGTTTTGAGTTTTAAAACACAACAATTTGTAAAATGTTAAAAATACTCCGTTTTGCAAAACCGTGGGCGGCACATGGTTTTCGCACAGTAAAACCGCCCACCGATTTTCTCTATTTATTTCCCTCTTCTCTCTCTCTCTCTCCTCACTCTCCCGCAACCTCTCTCTCTCTCTTCCTCTTGATATCTCTCGGCAGCTCTCTCTCTCTACATCTCTCTCTCAAATTTTTGAAACCACATTCGAATCCAAGCTTCGGGACAGCAAGGAGGAAGCTCGGGGACGTGATTCGGCAACCGAGAACGCGGATTGAAGCTTCGATTCGAGGTTAGATTCGAAATTTCTAAACTTTTTACAAAATTTTCAATTTTGTGTGTTTTTGAAATCTAAGTTTGTTTTAGCTTAGAAAACCGTGGATTTGAGTTAAATGAACTTAGAACAACTAGAATCTAAGCCTAGATTGAAGAAAAACGGATTGGATTCATGATTTTTCATTTTTCTCCTCATTTTCTCATTTTCGGATTTTTGAGGATTTTGAGTTTAAATGTTGTTTAAATGATTCCAAACATGTTCTAGAATGTTTTTCTATCAACTATAGTTGTTTTTCATGCCTGGGATTTGAGAAAAACAGGTTGGAGCTAAGATTTGGATTTTGGGGATCGAGAAACCCGTGGCTGAGATTTCTGGGTTTTCCCAGTTCGGCAGGCCGAAGTTCATGTTTGGCAGGCCGGAGTGATGATCGGCAGGCCGGTGTTCTTCCGACCGGCAGGCCGAATCTGGGGAAATGTTCGGCAGGCCGAACTTTGCTTCCGGCAGGCCGAACTTTGCTTCCGGCAGGCCGAAGCAGGGCGTCCGGCAGGCCGACCGAGGCATGGAAAATTTTGTGATTTTTACCCGTTTTTACTGTTTTGAACCCAGATTTAAACCCCAACCTTATAGAATGATTTTAAAGGTACAAATGGCACACTAGGACATCATGAAATGATTTAGTAACATAGAATGTCTCGAACTAGATATTGATCGACTTAGTTTGTATCTAGGATCGTTCGTGGTTCCGTGGAGCTAACGTATAGCGGACCGGGATTACGGTGTGGGGTACCGGCACGAGTACTGAGGTAGGACTTCTATCCTATTTCTTTGGTAGCCTGGTTTTGAAATGATTTGGCTTTGAAAAGGATTTCTATCAAAATGTTTTCAACGGTTGTTTGAAAATGGTTTTATCGGTTATATTTTAATATACCGTGATTATGAAATGAACTTCATAATGAACGTAATTGACAACACTCGGTAAATGGGTTTTGAATGATAATGATAACAAACACTAAGGCATGATGCCATATCAGAGATTGGGTCGTGTGGCGATCGACCTTGGGGGCAGGTCCCGAAACCCAGCTGGGCCACTACGGTGGTGATATCATGGTTTGCCTAGGTAAAAGTAAATTGGTGTTTGATTTTGGTGTTTTGATTTGACAAGTAGACTGTTCTGTGTCAGAACGGTTCTACTCAATTTATTTATTTATCTATTCAAGTTCTATTTTTGTATAACTCTTGATAATGTTATGTTTCCTTGTATTAAATTATTTTATAAAACATAGTCCTACTGAGCCTTTCGCTCACGTTTTATCTGTTTTAAATCCCCCCCTTCTAGGTGGTCTCCCATTTAGGTTTGGAGAAGATTCTTCGGACCGAACTCAGGAGCAATAGGAGAATTTATTTGTATTTTGTATTATTTAATCAAGGCATGTAAGACTTAACTTTATTTGTACCTGGACTGTAATTGTATTCATGATATTGTCAGTACCATGTTTGTGCACAAGTTGTGGGTTGTGGAACCCATACTCGCAGTTTTTATTTAATTGTTATTATTTACTTGACATTTATAAATTCTTCTATAAAAGGTGGTGGAAAATCTTCTTAATTTTCATTTAATTTGATTCTCAAACTCTCGATTTTTAATTAAATCCTCTTTTAATTAATCTAAATATTCCGCCACGTCACCTCCCGTATTCCGGGGCGTGACAGGGTTAGAGAGAGAGCAAAGGACAGAGGGCTGCAGCGTTTGTAATCTCATATTCAGATCAATAAAAAGTGCAGAACGAACTCTTAAATTGCTGTGTTCTTTTTTTCTTGATTCCAGTTCGATTTTGTGTGTGCAATTGAAGGTTGTTGGAGGAAATTTCCAACAGAGAGTCATTGACGACATGCTCTCTCAGTTGTCCTAGACGAGGTTGATGATTGTGGGAGAATTGTACTGGTTGATCCTACGTCTTTGCAGGTCATAGAGATTGTGCCTCACATGAAAACTAGAGGAGGCCACAAAAAGAGTTTGGTCTAGTCAAGGGGAGACCTGCTTTTGGCGGATACGTATCGACCTAAAAGAGATGGGACAGGCCTTTTCACAACAAGCTGGAATTTGGAGTTTACAAGCTGAATATAAAAATAAAAAATATTTGGTTGAGGTCAAATGCTTGGATGATCATATCTTCTTCTTGGGCCAGGACTGCTCCTTCTCCCTTCCTGCTCGCGTTATCGGCGGCGGATGTAAGGGGAACTGCATAGTTTTTGCTGATCCGATTTACAAGGTGTACAGCTTGGATGATGGAAATCTATCACCAATAGAAAAACATCCAGAGTACGTTAACATCTTTTACCCACCCCGCGGGTGAGCAATGCCAATGTACATGGTTCTAACACCATATTCGGAGAAGATGTCGGCAGTTTGTTTAACATGAAGATATATTTTGTACTCCAATACATAGTGCTAATTTTAAATGCTACGTCGCTCATTCCTCGTAAATGTTTAAGCTTTGTAAAGGGTTAAAGTTTATTTATTTATTTTGACTTGGCTATCAACGTCAGTGTGTATGGTTTTTACAAGGTCTGCACATTCTTTAGATCTAGTTTGTTGCTTATTTCATGAGCGTTTTATTATTATCTTCCTGGGTTTGACAATATTTAACTTTGAACGCCTTAATCCTTAAAATGTATGTATAGAAGTAGTTATGGTGGCATTTTGTGTTCACCCTCGTAAATTTCTGATATGTTTCCATTGAGAATTTGCTGCAGTGATGATATTTATAAATTTTCGAGTGTCAAACCACATGATTTTCAGCCACACGAGTATGAAAGAGCTAAGAAAGAATAATCATAATCAAGATTATTTGTATCCTCAGCTGAAAAGAAAACACTAAAAATCGTAAGGAAGAGACGAGCCTACAAGACTAGTTTCAGTCTATGGTTTCGACTTTGTTTTAAGGGTAAACTTGTGAGTAAAATAGTTAAAAAGAGAAATTTAGTGTTTAAAAGTTAAACACCACAGCTGCCTACTAAAAGGGCAGTAATTGGTGGAAATTTCTAAAGGAAAAAGAGTGTATCAAAAGCTCCTCAACAGCTAGGCAGCACGAAGGCATGGTAAAAGAAGATCTTTACCAGCTGAAGAACAAAGAAAATAAGTGTCAAACAGAGTTCTTACCCGGACAGCCATGCAAGCAACCAAAAACAGGTGTCAAAACCCCATAACACCTGGACAGCCATGCAAGAATACCAGGAAAATTATAGACAGGTGTCCTAGTGATGCAAAAACACTAAGGCGGACAAGTGTCCAGAACCCGAATAGAAGAAAAATCAGGCGACAGAACCATTTTCTGCCCACCAGTTTCATGAAAACAACCTAAAAATACATGGGGCTAGTTTTTGGGGTCCCTAGGACAAAAGGTCTATAAATAACAAGCTCTTTTAGCCATAATGGGACATTACTCAGCCAACAAAAAAAATCAGCTTGCCACTTTCTTATCCTAAGTCCTTTCTTCCCTCTTCCAAACAATCTCCTAAACCCTCTCAACCTTCTATGACCCAGCTTCTCACATCACTCTACTCCTTTCTCTTCTCCTAGACAGGAACCCAAACTTCATAATTCTAAATTCCACTTCAAACATCTTCTAAACCTCAAGAATTCTAGTTGTCCCCTTCTTTATTTAAAGGAATAAGATCAAGAACTTAGTCTAGAGGCTAATGAGCTAAAACCCAAATTTCAAAATTAGGTTTGTGGAATATAAAATTACATTATAAAATTGTCTTTTGATTCTATCTCTAATTTTCTTTAACTTTTAAGCTCCTTATTTACTTTTAAGACTTTACATTTTTTGCTATTTTTTTTTATTTCCACTTACCTGGTCCTTACTTTATTTTCAATTATTTAGTTGACTAATCCAGTTATTTGGTCCCATTTTCTTTATTTTTCCACTTCTAGTTAACTAGTCCAATTATTTATTTCTTGAATCCAGTTAGCTGTCCCTTTATTTACTTCTGATTCTATTGTTCTACTTTCATGCATTAGTAGCTGTTCTATTTTAATATTTTATGCTTATCTGTTTTATCATGATATAATGAAACGTAGTTCAAATATGTCCACAGACAAACTTCCAAGTCTTTATTTCCCAACACCCACTCTCCACATGTACTTGTAGTTTTGTGGCTTATGGTTTGAAGCACGAAATGCATAAACAACATCTTTATTCTTTCAAACTCCCATTTATGCTTATTTTGATTAGCGTCTAAAGGTTTCTATAGATTTTTTATGCATCATGTCTTTTCATTGAACTAGTGACAATAGAACAGCTTTTACTTGAGGAATTTTCGAACAGTTTGACAAGATTTACGCAATTCTTCTTCTCTTTTATCTGCTTGTATTTGACCATAAATGCCCTTGATCTTGAAAATGTATAGATTATAATATAAAATAGGCGGTAACTATAATGGTACATTGTTTTCACCATCCTTAAGTTTACATTTGTTTCTGTTGGAGATTTTGATGCAATAAAGGACCTTGAAGTTTCAGAAGTTTGTTATACAAACCACTAAACTAGCATTGGGAAGCATTCAGATATTTTAGAACTGCATTAGCAGATTGATGGGCAAAATACTTTTGCCTGAGCATTACATATGGGTACCCAACAAAGGACAGAAAATGGGCAGGTTTCGAGAAGGACAGTATCTCATACCACACTTGGTTGTTCCCGTCAAGTTCAATTGAGAAACGTTCTTCCCCAGCCTGCTTGCCACCAGTGTAAATTCCATTCCAGTTTAGAACATGTCTAAGCTAATCAAAGTATGTGAAATTAAATGAATGTCGAGTAAAGAATTTACAGAGAACAAGAACACATGGGAAAACATCTCCAAATAACTCTCAATATCATTGATAATTCATCAAAAGAAAATCTCCATGCCTATTTATAGAGAAGAAAAACAACTAGAAAGGGGAAGTAAGACGAAAAGAAATGCAACCAACAAACAAAGGAACTCAACAATATAACTTAATTGAAATAGTTTTGGGAAACTTATTCAAACTTGAGCAAAATATTAGAAATCTAGACTTAAAACTAGCGTCCATTTAAATAATGCCCAATACAAATGCGTAATTTGCTATTGCAATCTCCATCAATTATGCTCCAAATTGATGGTTTGAACTAATAAGGCATAGAATCAGCCTTTAGATCCAGAAGTAAGCGAATGAGAAGCATCATACGGAGAAGCCAGAAAAAAAAAATATATAAAAGGCACTAACCAGCAAGTGACCTTGAAGGGTACCACTTCCAAAACTAAAAGAGGGCATAGACTGTTTACTTCTTCTTGTCTTCTCATCCACATAGACAATCTTAAGGGGCATCATGACCCAAGGAAGAAACTCCTTGACGCAAACACAAAACTTGGCCCCAACTTTAGTTGGAGTGTTGGGATCGACAAACGCCCAATTCAGTCCAAAATGCCTGCAAATTCAGGTTCCTTTAAAAGTGAATTGCTAAAGAAGACTCATTTTCACTTTTCACATCAAGGAATCACATGGGTTCACCTCCAAGCCTGAAGAGCGGTCTTGCCCTTTTCGTAAGTGTCAACTCCAGAACCAACCAAAATTCGTGTATGGTTGAGGAAAAATCCATCTTGTGATAACCCCCCCTTATTCTCTTTAAGGAAAGAAAGGGGCTTAGCAGTAGCCCCTCTATGTTTAGCATCATAGTTAAAAGTATCTGACCTGCTTGGTATTAATGAATAATTACAAGTCTCAATCAAGACAACAAAGTAAACATAACCAACATATCCTGGGAAATCAAATCACAGAACTGAACTAAACTGGAAAGTTGAAAAAATAAATTTCATGTTGATTCTCTATCATCATTCATCAAGAAATAAGCTAAAATGAGTGGGTTGGGTGTGATTGTACCTTACCTTTCAAGACAAGACTTCTGGTCTTGTGGAGATGGCCGACCCCAGCTCAACAACACCATCTTCTTCTTCTTCTTCTTCTTCTTCTCCTTCTCCCAATGGCTTATTATTATTACAGCCCCAAGATAAAACTTGCTCACACTTTTCTGTAACTAGAGTAGAGAACTCAACAAATACCCAACAATCAATTTCAGGTATTCAGTCATTATTCATGAAAATAGCCAGCTTAAAAAAACTGAAACAAAACAATTAAAAAAAAAGGAAGAAGAAGAAGAAGATTAAATGAACATACCAAAGTAACCCCCGAGCCGAATAAAGATGAGTTCCTCTTTTATTTTCCCTGTAGGCTGTAGCCAATAGGTTCTATCGTGAGCTTCGAATTTGCATATAGTGATGCGGAGCCAAGTTCAGCGAGGGAAGAGAGGGACTGCCCACTGACGCTCATTGTACCTCTTTTTCACAAAACTGCTGGGCCCATATATCGAGGCCCAATGATGCGCATTGAACCTCTTTTGACAAAATTGCTGGGCCCATATATTGAAGAGGGCTGTTTTCCATCTCATTTTAGTCCTCAAGTTCACCTTCAAAGCATCCCACTAGGGCTTTGTTTGAGAAATAAAGCTCTCATGTGTTATTATAGCTTATTACATTGTAAAATTTTTCATGTGCTATAATGTTTAAGTTTTAATTTACTTTTTAAACTAAGTGTAAGCTAATTTAGCCTTGCTTTGTCTCAGTTGATTCTTAAAAAAGTGACTGAAATTAAACACTGAATTGCATCATCTAGAGCAATTAATTTTTTTTTAAACAACAGTTAAATATTGTTGTAAATGCCATTTGAGGCCAGTCATTTGTTATAAAAAAATTCTTTTCACTCACATGCGGTTATAATCTCACTGCTTATAAAGCTGTGGATCCAGTGTAGTATGTAGTGTACTTTTTAGGCCGGCTTTCACTATTTTATTAGTAAAGAGGTTATAACCTCAAGGGATTAAATAGGATTACTCATTGTTATAAAATAGAGAACCATACATAATATATGCCATTTAACAATATGAACACCATAACAAACCATTTCATCGGTCAATTAACCCAAGACTTTTAGTGAACACCCATGATGAATGTAGCCCGAAAGTTTACAAAATCATAAAGAACAAATACGGTAGAATGCATCTTTTTAAGTTTAATAAGGTGATTGATAGGTGGTAAGAACCGTTAGTTTAAATTGTTTTTACTATAGCATGTGAAAGTTTTACACTGTAGTAATTTTTTATTGTTACAGTAGCATATAAGAGCTTTATACTGTTTATAATTGAAAAAATGGTGTGAACCACTAACTGCCAAACACCATATAAAAGTCTTTCTTTTTTATGTTTTGAGCTATGATTTGTTCCCAATTATGTGTTTTTTTTTTTTTTTTTTTTTGTGAATGTGGATACGTAATTATGTTTTTTTTTTTCTTTTCCAGTTATGTGTTCACATTGACGTTACCATAGCATATAAACTGTGAATCTCAGAGTCTAAAATTTGAAGAAAAATTACGCGTGGTTTTTCTTTTATAGATTGTTACGACATGTCAAATAAATTATAAATTCAAGGAAGCATGAATATTTTTTTCTCCTTTTCAGAAAAAGGAATTATGGATTTATCATCTATCATTTTGCTCACCCAAGTATTTTAAAAGACAAACATATGCAGTTCACTTAAAACATGATCGAAAGCATTCCAATAAAAATTGGATGGCCTCAGGGGGGCTACATGCGAAAATCATAGAAAAAAAAATTTATTCCATCTGAACAAGCAATACTCTTGCCATCTTAGACTTGAAAAGTATTGGGGCCCAGTAGATTCACGGAGTGTGACTTGTCGGAGGAGTACACGCATTGGTCTCCGATATGCTAGTGTTGATGATGACATGGCTAGAGTGATAAGTGAGTTCGTACGGCAAGACCTCCAACAGGTGGCGGGAAATGATGAGGCCCAAATTGAGCCGAAGAAGACGACTTCTAGGACCCAATCTATTGCCAACAACAGAAGTGAAACTTGCAACCAAAGTCAAGAAAACACGAAAAAAATGTAGCAATGAAGGAACTATCACAAACAGTAACAATGGGAGGAGTAGTCAACGGTTGACAGAAGAATGGCTTTAGAGGACACAGTCAAAGCTACCTCCGTTGTCGGATCTAGTATATTTTGTAGATCGACAAAAGGAGAGCTGATACGAGAAGTTTTGGAGTTTTTTGAGTTTTTTCTGGAAAATATGCTCCGAAGCTAAACACGGGTAGCCTTCATCACTAAGTTTAGCAAAAGGGAGTTGATATACACAGTTCTAGGTTTTTTTGAGTTTTCTGAAAAATATGCTCCAGGAGGTGACCTACATTGGTTTCGACAAAAGGGGAGTTAATATGTGTAGTTCTAGCTTTTTTCGTGTTTTCCATAAAATATGCTCTGGAGGCGATCGTTGAGTTCGAAAAAAGGGGAATTAATATGCACAGTTCTAGCGTTCTTCGATTTTTTTGAAAAATGTGCTCTAGAAGCAAACACAAGTCATATTCGTCGTTAGATTCGGACCGTCTCCCAAGCATGGTGATGGGATTTTGCAAGTTTTGTGTTTTGGTTGCAATCTTGTAAGATTTAAAGAAGCTGAAATGGTAACGAGGAAGGACCTGATCTCCGATATCGGAGGCAAAAAGATTTTAAAAAATTTTTTGGAAAATCTTCCAAGTCTAAGGGGCACAAATGTGGAAGAAGATTATGTTTTTTTTTGGAGTTTGGGGCGTAAAAATGATGAAGAATTTATGGGTTTAAGTCCCTGAGATAGTGTTTTTTGTTGAATGAAGTTAGGGGTATTTATGGTAAAGATGACTGACTTGCTACGGAGCTAGTCGCCTAGTGCTCCGATACCACATAATAGCTTTGTTTCCCTCTAGAGCAAGAGGCCCTAGGTGCTTTCGGAGGTTGATCTTCGGGTTGGCAAAAATGGCATACATTTATGATTGCTTTGGAGCTCTTCTATGCCTAATACTTCTATGTGGTTTGACTAAGTCTTGCCATCTATTTCCGAAAAGCTAACAAGCATGGTCCTCCCGCCAGCGCCAAGTCTCCCTATTTTCGTCAATTCTAAAATTTTTAACACATTGTGAGAATTTCTTCAAAATTTTGGATAGGAATTGGTGACGGAGGCATTGCACAAGCGCCTTTGAGAATAGACTTTTGACTTAGGCGAAGGTTATCTTGCTGCAGACGGAGCCCCTTTCGGAGGCGTGCCTTTGGAGGCTTTTTGGGTGCTTCGGAGAAATGCCTGATGTTCTGTTGTTAGGTTTTTCTTGGCATTTTTGCTACAAAAATGATTACTAGACTTGAGATTTGATTCCTTGGACTTTACTAAGCCAAAAATAGAGTTGTTGGGCTATTTTAAATGGCAAAAAGGAAAGCGTTTTGGGTTTATTTCCTCCGTCATTCATTTATTTCAATTCAATTAACTTTAAAATTTCTCAAGTAGGACTTAAAATCGAATCGAACCAAAATAAATAGGCTCATTTGAGTACTCATGGTGTATTAAACCATGACCCGTGATAGTTCCTCAAGCCACGGAGCAAGCCTGTAGGATGAGAATGCTAGGCTTACACTGTCGAAGGAGAGCCTAGTACGCAATTGGCCATCATCAAAAAGTAAAAATGTACCACCATGTTTAGCAAACAAGAGAAAAATTAAAATTAAGAGAATTGATATAATAAGAATTCTATTGCAAGTACGAAAACTATATTAAAAGACTATTTTAAACTGTTATATAAAAAATACCGTCCCGTAAAAAGATCCTACAACTACGTTGAAAGAAAGTTAAACTAACATCTGTTGTTAGTATTGTAAGTTAAAATAGAAGGGAAAGAAGTTACCTTCGATTGTCTTTAAATTACCATATTACCGGTTAACCGTGATTGTTCTTGTTCTTTTAAAGGATTTTATTAGCCTATGAGTGTAATTTAAGAACCCTTTTTGTCAGAGTTGCGTCCTCATTGTACCCTCCAATTTTGAAATGGGTCCCATCGGAGATTTTGTGTCCCCTTTATTATCTTTTTTCCTTCCTAAGGCACTCCAACCAAAGACGATCTAATTTATCAGTTTACAGCCTAACATAAATTATCCTTTTTTGCTCCAACACCTTTCTCATTCTTAACACATATGGTATAAGAGAACTGCTTGGTTACAACTTCCAAATTCATAACTAGGAGCAATATTTTTTTTTTTTGAGAATTTTGTTGCAAAATTAATGCGATGAAAACAAAGAACAAAAACACGTAAAAAAATTTATGTAGAAACTCAAAACAAAAATAACCACAGACAAAGGAGAAAAAAATCACTAAACTTATGACGATTACAATAAATGCGTTAAGGAGACTCAAAGTTCGCTAATTATAAAACCGTAACTCAATACCTCATATATATAGGTATAGACAAAACCTTATGAGCCCAAAAACAAAAACTAAATAGTCCAAAAACAATGGTTCGTATCGAGGGGACTCCGCCCCTACACCCGTGGCAAGATCAATAGTGGGCTACAGGATCGGGCCTATCAGCCCAATCCTTCCGCTACCACCACAGATCTTATGAAAAAATCTCACTTTTATTTTTTACCATAATTTGTCACACCACAAGCTTTTCGGACCGAACCAAACTGAATTCATATTACCATACTTTAACAAATACTTACAGTGAAAAGACAATATATTAACTTTTGAACGTGAATAGCCATAGATACCTTGGTCAAGCCAATACCATTGAAAAATTAACAAATTGACCTTCAACATTTCTCTCTCTTTGCAAACACAAGCATACGACCTTCCCATCATCATCTTGTCTAAATGAAAAAAATTAAAAAGTGCACCCAAAACCAACCTTGCAATACAAATTTCCAGAAGTGAATAAATTGGAAACTACAAAGGGGCTATTGTATATCTAACACTCAAAGGCCCCACAAAAACAAACTCATCATTTCTTTTTATGAACATCGCAAAAATCTCTTCTTCTTTTTTTTGGTTTTTTTGTTCCCTAAGAGATGCACCTCATTGAGTACATAGAAACAGGGGAATCTATAGCGGGTGCACCGTAGACCCTAGGATGATCACTCTCCAAGCCATAATCCATCATCGGACGGTGCTCCAAATCCTCATCATGATCGTACACAAACTCTGGGATCTCTATCTCGTTCCTCCTCACGTGCTCCCACAGGTAGTCAAGCCTATTCACGTACCTTAGCTTCCCATACAACCTACCATACACACCACAACAAATTCCACACCCTTCAATTATTCAATTCCAACCAAAAATAAATCACTCACCGGCTCATTTTAGCCATTCCCAATTAAAACTGCTATAATGCAAACCAAATTATTGATTAAGAAAATAAGACTTTTTTTTAAAGCTAAATTTTCCATAATTTGACATCCTTATGTTCTTTTTCTTGGTTTTTTGAACTTTCCAATTTCAAAGAATAATACATAGTTCTAATTGTTAAGAAATTAAATTACTAAAAATTAAAGATAAAAATATCAAATCAGAAGAGATTCCAAAAGGAAAAAAAATATTTATAATTAACAATTAGATTAAGTGGTAATTAATGTTTTATAAATTCAGTAATAATAATAATAATCGTAATTGATAATAAGATTATGAATACTACATTTGTTAATTCTTACCCTCCGGTGAAGAGAAAACGGCCGAAAGTGGCGAGGAAAAGGCGAGCCTGCAAGCCAGGATGAACAAAGTAAACAGCCTGGAGATTCTCCCTAACGCCGATGGGAATGGCGTCGTAGATTGCTCGCAGCGCTGATATTCCTGGGAAATTCTCGCTCCTCTGAACCCCGCTGTGCAAATACACCACCGTGAATGCCTTCTTCCCCAACCTCCCAAATATCCTTTCTTCCAGAAACTTCCTCAGAACATCCACGCTCAACATCCGAGCTTCAGATTCAGCCAAAAACAAGAAGCAAAAACTCAATCTCAGCCAAAAAAGAAGAAGAAGAAGAAGAAGAATATAGACAATAAGAAGAAGATGAATTACCAGGGAAGAATTTTCCGACAATGCGAAGGATCTTTCTGCCGCGCTTATCCTTGCCTTTGATCTTGAAAACTTGCAGCTTTTCGAGAAGCTGTTCTTGTTCGGATTCCGAGATTTGCAAAGACATTTTTCTTTTCTTTGTTGTTGAATTCTGAGGTTCAAGAGAGAGAGATCCCTTTAAGAATAAAGGAGATACGATTGGGGCAGAAATAGAAGAAAAGACGAGACCACTAGAAGTCAGAGTTTTTGTTTTTTTCTTTTGCGGTTATGATAAGAATAGAAGGTATATTCTAAGGAATCTTCTGTTTGGTGGATAATTCTTCTGCTCTGTTGCTCACTGCTTCGGAAGCTTCCTATGGCCGCATTCCGATTATGACAATACCACATCTTGACCGCTGCCTTTTTTTTTTTCTTTTTTGAGAAAAGACCTTTGGTTATTCATAGAAGAACGCTAGAAATATTGACAACAATTTTTTTGGTAGTTAGAAATATTGATAACAATTAACCAATTAGAAAGATTGAAAACTGTGTAAAAAATTGATAACAAGTCTTAATTTTTGCTTCTCTAGAAAAAAAAAATGGTCTTAGCTTTTGCGTCTTAATTTGTGATTGAATTGTAGAATTGTGTAAAGTTAAATATTTGCTTTAAAATTAATACAAATTTACAACTAGCTGAAAATACGGTAATAATTACTAAAAATAATTTCAAAAGGATCTAGTAAAAATAATCTCATAAAAAATATTAATATTAATATTGAGAGTCGACAAAATAGTCTACTGAAGTTCTGTTTTTTTGAAACATTACTCAAGTTCTATTTTAAATGTAAAATTTATATCAAATCCTTTAAAAAAAAAGGTCAATTATATATATATATATATATATATATATTGAAATTTGATGAAATTTTAATAAAGTATTAAGTGTAAAAACATAGTATGGACAAGATTGATATTTCCATTGTATGAAAAAAAGATCGATGCTCCTGTTTATATATAACCTATATATTTCCAGCCTAGATGACTGATTTGATAATTGTGTAGAAATTTCATTTTTGGTTAAGAATAATTACGAGGATTTCTTATGCCAAAAAAAATAAAATAAATAAAGTGTCCTCATTCGGCGAAATGCTTGGTGGTGGTGGTGTCCAATGTCCTCGAGGACCCAACAAAAAAAAAAACCTTTTACTAACAAAAAGGAAATTTTTATCAAGTTAATTGTAAAGTGGATAGTAATTTAACAAAAAAAACTAAAACTAAAAAAAAGTGGCAAAGATAAGTAACGATAACTTAGTTGGTTGTAAGTCCCTTCACCATAACTATAGTCATGCTTAGCCCCACTCAAAAGTGGTGGCATTCCTCCCTGCTTGTATAAAAAAGAAAGTGGCTAAAAGTTGGAGTAATTTAAGTTGTATAACACTTTTTTACTATTCTTTTACTCTTTTTTTTCTTCATTCATTCATGTCATTTTTTAATTAAAAAGACCAAAATATCCTTAAACAACATACATTTGTCTAACCCTAACCTAAAATAATTGTAATAAATTATGTCTCACCCTAGCTCAAAATACTTATGATTAGTTATGTTTTTATACTTTTTAAAAGTAGTATGTGTTGAGGTACAATTTGGTCAGGCCTAAATTGTCTGAAGGCCCGAAATGACAGCCTATTGTTATGGTTAGAGCGAGTCGAATAGAATGAAGTGACTCCGCTATTCGACGTAAGAATAACATGTATAAACAGAGTTCAAGCATCGATTGGATCGATCTATTCGATTGGTGTATTCAAATAACATTTGGTTATTGAAGGATTGTGTTCAGGTTTATTTTCCTAGTTTTCATTGGATGGAATCGATCGGCATTAACTGATGGTTATTAGCACGTCTAACCATGAACTGTTACGTGGGGAGAGCATGATTCTTACAGCCTATCACAGATCGATATGTGTCCCTCTACTGCGGTTACCTCCAGCGTCATCACTCCACTCTGCCAGTTGGTTAGAAGCCACGACTCTCCTTATTCTCTATATAAGTGGGGTATTGTCTTCAATTGTACATACAAAAAATAAAGGATACAAAAAATCTATCAAATTTATTCTTCATCTTGCATCCTTGTAATTTGTACTCATAATTCATATAATAGTGAAGAACAGTGGACGTAGCTCTCATTCATAGAGTAAACGACTATAAAAATCTGCATGTGGTATCTTTATTCCTTCAGCATTATTTCATTTCATTTCAATTTAATCTGTTGAGCGTTTTAAGAAATCAGTCTAACTGGTTTCCTATAAAGCTAACAGATCCATATAACAGTGATTTGAGGGCCTAAATCCATTAAACTGAACATATTAACCTAGATTAACTTTTTTCTATATTTGATTGTTGATCCAACGTCTACAGTTTGGCACTCACCTAAGGCCTTTAGAACGCTAACACCAGGATCTCCTAGCTTGACCATAAATGGCTGATAACTCTGATAACCAGCACACACTAGAAATTCCGAATGAAGGAGGTTGAAGCAATTCCTCAAATGAATCAACAAATGGAAGCCCTTACAACAGAAATAGAAACTCTGAAGAAAATGGTCTAGGAGCAAGCAATGCATTCCCAAGAACGTGACAGAAGATTGGAGCAACTTAGCAGCAAAAACTTGACCCTAAGGAGCTAGAACAGTTACGAAATTCACAAATGGCCTTGCTGTCATACTATTACCCGTATTATGGGTATTCGGCACTCCCAACAATGACAGCAACACCGTGGCAATTTCAAACACCATAGCCAAGCAGGCAACAATCATTCTACAGCCCTATTGGGAGGATGCAGCCGCTATACACCCACTTAACTCTAGCACCAACAACAATGATCATAGCAACTCTAACCACCACAACAACAAATCTAGCAACGCCCGCTACAGCAACGACAACAACAATGGTGAACACTCATCCAAAATCGAGCTAATGAAAGAAAGAGGTGAACAAAGAGCGAGAAGGAATGGTCGAACCAACCATTTCCTTGGAAGCTACTCAAACACCAACTCTTTTAACTCCCGAGTCGATTCAACAGATGATGAGGGAAATGTTAAAATAGAACACCAAGCTTGTGGAAGAGAAGATTGACTAGAAGGTTTCAAAAGCAACGAGCAAAACCCCAGCATTAGACAACATCTCGAAAAATATTCGAGAAACCCCATTCACCAAGAGGATTACTTCGATCATCCCACCGAAGTACAGTAATCTTGTGTTGGCTCGATTCGATGGAACGTTCGATTTGAAAGATCACCTACTGCAGTACAAAACATGGTTACTGTGACGAGTATCCCAAACTCAATTCTCGATGAGATGATGTGCAAGCTGTTTATGCAGAGTCTTAAAGGCCCAGCGCTTCGATGGTTCAGCAACCTCCCTATCGGGTCGATCGATATATTTGAAGACTTGGTGGATTCGTTCATCAAAGCTTACTCTATGCATATAAAGACCGGCAAGATGACTAAGGACCTGTGGTCGATCGTAAAGAGCCCAGGTGAATTGCTATGAGCATACATCAAGAGATTCAGCAAGACACTTTTTGAGATTTTGGACATGGAAGATGGGACAGCTCGAGAAGCATTGAAGAAAGGACTCTTGCATAAGTCCTCTTTCAAGAGTAATATATGCTTCGATTATCCTCAGACGATCCAGGAAGCTTTGAACATGGCAAAAGGATGGATTGACTTAGAAGAAGAAAATAAAGATGCGAACGAGAGCCCGCTAGAAGCCGAGATCAGAACAGATGGGGTGAGAGGTGACATAAACCACTGTTGGATCAAAGAGGATGAACAAGGACGCCACCAAAGAGGGAGTAGAGAAAGAAAGAGGATAAGTTGTGGCCCACGAATAGGCCACTCTCACCACCAAATATTCCTTGTGCATATCCCCGACAAAACTGGTCGTGTAGTTGGAAGGGAAAGTTTACGTCTGATAGCCAAACAAAATGGCCCCAAGTTAATCCCGCAACCACACAAAGTATTGTGAGTTCCATCAGGATATAGGACACTTGACAGTCGACTGTAAGGCTTTGCAGTTTGAAATTGTAGAACTGCTCAAAAAAAGACATTTAAGGGAGTACTTGTCTGAAAGAGGAAGGAAAGTTTAGGGGCTTGATCGGGAGCAAGGCAGACAGAAGGATTATTGGGCTCAGGAGAAGACGCCTTTACCACCGCCAGTAAGGAAAGTGATTGGAGCCGTTTACGGGGCTCAGTTTTTAGTGGAGATTTCGCTAATCAAATGAAGGCTCACCAAAGAAGAATGTGATAAGCGAGTACCAGTATCATTACAGATGAATATAGCAAGTGCACAATTTCATTTCGGAGTGATGAGGCATTTGGGCTCGATAGTTCACATGACGATCCCTTAGTTATAAAACTCAACATCACAAATTGCGAGATTGGGAGAATACTTATCGATAATGGGAGTTAAGCTAATATTCTTTTCCTCTCAGTATTGAGAGAGATGGAAATCAATGAAGAAAAGATCGAGAAATCTGCTATCGCTTTAGTCGGTTTTAATGGCAAAGCGACTAAAGCTGTTGGTTAAATCAAGCTGTCTCGTCATGAATTGTCCTTCAAGGTACAACATCATCCTTGGGCGACCTTGGATACATGCAATGAAGGCCGTCCCATCAACTTTTTACCAACGAGAGTCAGGGAAATACTCAGGAGCCAAGAAGCAGCAAGGAGCTGTTATGCCATAGCTATGAAGCAAAATAAGGCTTTGTAGCAACTACAGACAAAACTATCAAACGAATCGAATAATCAGGATTACACCAAATCAATGCTAGAGCAACTTGACGAAGTACAAATCGATCTGAAAGATGAGTGTTGAACAATTATAATTGGGGCACAACTCGACATAGAGGTAAAATCTACCATAATTGGTTTTTTGAAAGCTAACAATGATTGTTTCATATGGTCTCATGCAGATATACCTAGAATCAACCTAAGCATAATTTCACATCAGCTCAATGTCGATCCCAACCGTCGACCTGTGCGACAAAAAAGAAGAAAGCTTGGAATCGAGGGAAACATCATTGTAAAAGATGAAGTGAGAAGACTGCTTGAAGCTGGGTTCATTCATCTCATGCAATACCTAGATTGGCTTACGAATGTGGTGATTGTTAGAAAGAAGAATGGGAAGTGGTAGATGTGTGTAGATTTCACAGACCTAAACAAAACCTGTCCTAAAGACAACTATCCTTCGCGGCACATCGATCGCCTCGTCGACACAACAGCTGGCCATGAAGTCCTGAGTTTTCTCAATGCTTTCTCTGGCTACAACCAAATCCTCTTGCACCCTGAAGACCAAGAGAAGACCGCTTTCATCACTACGCAGGGGATTTTTTGTTCTAAAGTTATGCCTTTTGGGTTAAAGAACGCAGGAGCCACTTACCAGAGACTGGTCAACATGATGTTCGAACAACAGATTAGTAAAAACATGGAAGTTTACCTTGATGATATATTGGTGAAATCTTTGTAAACTAGGTTCCATGTTCAACATTTGCAAAAATGCTTCGACGTTCTTCGAAAGTACAACATGAATTTGAATCCAGAGAAATGCACGTTTGGAGTTGCAAGTGGAATGTTTCTGGGCTACCTCGTTACGAAGCTAGGAATCAAAGCAAACCTGGATCAAATCAAATCTTTCCAATTGCTGCCATCTCCAAGAAGTAAGTGCGAGATCCAGAAGCTTACGGGGCGAGTGGCTGCATTGAGTCGATTCATAGCTCAGTCTTTAGATAAATGCCTCCCATTTTTCTAGCTATTGAAGGAGAACACAAAATTCGAATAGAGCGAACAATGCAAATAAGCTTTGAAAGAGCTAAAAAAACACTTGTCCACGCCACCAATCCTGTCTAGGCCTAAAGACGGAGAGCCACTTTATCTCTACTTGGCAGTTTCAGAAACTATGGTCAGTTCAGCATTGGTCAGAGAGGAGGACATAATACAGAAACCTGTTTTCTTCATCAGCCACACTATGTTGGATGCTGAAACGAGATATTCTATCGGCAAAAAGATCACCCTTGCACTCGTTATGTTAGCTTGAAAGCTCCATCTATACTTCTAGGGTCATACAATCATTGTGTTATTAACGTACCCGATGAGAGCTATTTTACATAAGCCTGACGTCTCTAGAAGATTGACAAAATGTGCTGTTAAGCTAACCAAGTTCGATATCAAGTACAGACCTTAAATAGCGTTGAAGGCATAAGTGCTCGCAGATTTTGTGGCCGAGTTGACATACACGCCAGACGTTGAGGGATCGAAGAAATAGATCCTGCAAGTCGATGGAGCTAGTAATGAAAGAGGGTCAGGAGTCGGAGTGTTGCTAAAATCACCAACTGGCGAAGAGATCGAACAAAGTTTTTGCTTGGGGTTCAAAGCCACAAACAACGAATCAGAGTATGAAGCCATGATTGCTGGTTTGAGGCTAGCTGCAATATTTAGGGCTACTGAGCTTGTCATGGAATGCAATTTGACTTTGATTGTTAATCAAATAACCAGTGATTATGAAGCACGAGATAAAAAAATGATCTCTTACCTGAAGTTGGTAAATAAGTTGAAGGCCTCGTTAAACTAGTTTGAAGTAAAGCACATTCCTCGCGAAGCAAAAACTAGAGCAAATGTGCTCGCCAACTTGGGATCCTCTATCGAAGTCACTGAAAGAAGAATTATCCCATGGTATCTCATCGACCAGCCTAGTGTAGAAGTGGTCGAAGAGGCAAATTATGTGGATCTAAAGGATGATCAGAGGACCTCTATTGAGATATACATACATGATGGGTGGACACCTAAAGACAAGCAAATGGCAAGAAAGATCAAAGTTCAAGCTACAAGGTACTATTTGATTGATGCGAAGCTCAATAGGTGTTCTTTCACAGGTCCTTACCTCTGTTGCCTTGGGGAAGATGAAGTCGAGAAGATTATACAGGAAGTACATGAAGGCTCATGGGGCAACCACTCTAGGGAAAGATCCTTGTGTAACAAAGTCAAAAGGCAAGGCTTCTACTGGCCGACCATGCAAAGCAATTGTGAGAGTTTCACTAAAAAGTACGATAGCTGCCAAAGACACGCGACTACCATTCACTAGTCTGTAGAGGAACTCTCCTCGATTAGTTTGCCATACCCTTTTATGAAGTACTCGATGGACGTCATAGGACCATTCCCTCCTACCCCTAGATAGGTTAAGTATCTTCTCGACCTTATAGATTATTTCTCTAAATGGGTCAAAGCTGAAAGCTTTTGCAGATGTTAAAGAGTGAGATGTCAAACAATTCATTCGGAGGAATATACTCTGTCGGTTTGGAGTGCCAAGGGAGATCATCACCAATAATGGCTCTCAGTTTATTTCTGCATATTTCAAAAGGTTCTGTCATGAATGGGATATTGTCTTGAGCTTCTCCACACCAAGGTGCCCGTAGGGGAATGGGCAGGCACAAGCGACGAACAAGACAATCGTGAAGAACTTAAAGAAGAAATTGGAGGCCAGGAAAGGGCGATGGGTCAAGGAACTCCCCATGGTGCTGTAGGCCTATCGAAGACTCCGAGAAAGGCCATAGGTGAATCGCCATTTTCCCTTGTATACAGAACAGAGGCTGTCATTTCTATAGAAGTACTCGTTCGAGATCTTCGAGTCGACTATTGGCTCCTAAATGAAGCAAAGAATGAAGAAATGATTCGGGACACATTGGATCTGATAAACAAAAAGAAGGATAACATATTTTACTGCCTTGGACGTTACCAACAAGCAGCCACCAAGCACTATAACCAGAAGGTAAAAATTAGGAAGTTCAAGGAGGGCGAGCTTTTACTCAGAAAAGTTTTTTAGAATACGAAGGAAGCCTAAGCTAGAAAACTGGCAACCAATTAGGATGGTTCTTATCGAATTCGAGCTGTTGTTCAAGAAGGGGTCTATAAGCTGGAGAAACTTGATGATTTAAGCATAAGCAAAAGCTAAAACGTGCACCACCCACAAAACTACTATGTCTGACTCACTCAGACCTTATTCCTCACAAATTTTGCATGTTTATGTTCGATTTAATGTAATTAAACTACATTCGGCTTGATCCTTACACATGGGTATATAGGCAACTTGTGAATTATAAATAAGTGCAACCGCTTTATTTATTTAAATGTTATTTTCCAAGGATTACCATTAAGCTTCTTGATCAACTCGCTTGAATTTGACTATGCAACGTAGCATTATTAGTCCTAACTCAGACTCAATCAACTTGTCCCAAGTTTGATCTCTGATCGCCATCAAAATGGCTCTGTCCTAACTTTGGACTTGATCAACTTGCCCCGAGTTCGATCTCTAATAGCCATCAAAATGGCTCTGTTTTAACTTTGGACTCATTCAACTTACCCTGAGTTCGATCTCTGACCGCCATCAACATGGCTCTGTCCCAACTTTGGACTCGATCAACTTACCTCGAGTTCAATCTTTTACCACCATATATATGGCTCAACTCCTCACTCTGGACTCGATCAACTCAACCAGAGTGTTCGATCTCACATCACCATCCTTATTGCCTGGCACACTTGATCAACTCGCTCGAGTTTGATCACTGAGCGCCATCAACATGGCCCAGTCCTAACTTAGGACTCAATTAAATTCCTTGATTTTGATCTTACATCACCATCATGGCTCAATCTTATGTTTCTACATTATGACTTGATCGATTATTCCAAATTCAGTTGTATACTGCCACCTTTACGGCTCATCATATTCATGGCTTCCTATTAGCACGATAAACGCTTAGCCTATTAACTTACAGTTTGTTATCAGTTGAATCACTTTGCAAGTTTGATCTCACTTTGGAATTAACAGATGTATATCATATGCTATAAAACTTCAGCGTACTAAACCAATCTTCTTGGTTTAAATTTCACGTCAAGTCTTTTGTTTGATTTGAAGGGTTACGGTTGTCGCTCGACTTCTATTTATGTTAGATAGATTTGAGGTTGAATTCATGGAAAATCATATTCTACTCGATATTTGAAACAATTAAAGTTGTTCAGTATGAAGTGTTTGAATAAAAGTACAAACTATTAGAATATTACAAAACAAAGTAAATTCTTAGGAGATTTCTCCTTACTCAGTCCAATCATTTTCCCCTTATGTGGTCTGCAAAGTTGGGGGCTCGACAACTTGTTCATCTGTCCTCAGTGTGCCAATTCCTGATTCGAGCATAGGAGGTTCAACCCTGACGTCTTTGCAAACTGCCTCGTTCGCGTTGACTACTTTAGTGTCAAACTCATCAGGAGACAATAACTCCTCTAGCTTTGTAATCTCTTTATCAATGGCCGAAGTGCTAAATTTACCCAATTTGAATTCCTTCAAAGTCTTGAGTCTTGCTTTAAGGGAGGAAGTGCCATGGACATCGAGCAGTTGTTCCTTGATCTCCTTGATATCTCGGTCTTTAGCCTCTACTACTTTGGTTAAATTAGCGACCTTCTCCTTTGCCAGATGAAGGCTACTACTCAAGTTGAGGACCTTCTTATTTGACCTCGCTAAAGCACTGATGGCATCATTCAGCTTTCCCTTCTCATCATCCCTCTTAGACTCAGCCTTTCCAAGCTTTTCTTCAAGCTCCTTATTTCTTAGGACTACTTGCTTGTATTTATAAGCTGCTTTACTCACAAAAATATTGTGAAGTTAAAGGGCCTGTATAACGGAACGGTTTAATATGAATCGATGAAGCAAATTTGGTTAAATTTCAGGCTAGGATTTTATTTTTTACCTGTTTAAGGGCCAAAGTTGATTTGTTGCCCAACCAAGTAAATGACTTCCCACCAAAGGTGTCTTTGTCAAGCGTGAAGTTAAAACTTCTTGATGCCCTCAATGTCGCCTCTCTATCTTGAAGGATGCTGACATTTCCTGGGACATCAAAGGTCTTATTTGCAATCCTTACTTCAATGTTCTTGACAAAAGCAGAAGGCTCTACCTCTTTCCTCTTCTTCGACGATGGCAGTTTGATGTCGAACGGAGGTGGCAGAAGAAGATCATATGAATCAATTGGGGGAGTTGTTTCTTCTCGGACCGAAGGCTTGCTAGCATCAGTCTTCTTTTTCTTCTTCACTGCTCACTCCGCAACTTTCCTCTTCCTCATGTCATCGACTGAAGGTAACATAACCTTCATTGTTGATAGCACGACATCTGCGAGAAGAGCGTCTTTGTCAAAGAGAGGAGTAATGAATTTTGATAGACTGTACAGCCGTTGAAGTGCACTGCAGCATACAAAGACCCAATCGACTCGTTATGGAAATCGTATAGGAATACCAATTGGGATTTCTCTGAACCTTTTCCAAATTGATGACTTTTCAAGTTGTTTAGGGTTGGACATTTCAGTCCAAGTACGTCCTATTAGAGCAAGCAGTACATCGAGCCTTGCACAAAGCCTCTCCCTGATGGGGGTTGGATGATTTAGCTCGTAATATGTAGAAAGACAATGTTAAGGATTAGTTGGAATTACTGCTTGAAATAAATACAAGTGTCGGTACTTACCAATGTGACCAAATGTGAATGAAAAGGGAAATCAAGTAGACAACTTGAGCGAATCACGATTAATCGACATAAAGAAATATCTTTCCGCCTAATGCCTATCCACATTAACAAAATCCAAAATGAGCTGCTTTGACTGCCGATATACAAAGTAGAAGTTGCCCCTATTTTTGTTGTTTGGCTTCAAGAAGTAGCATCGAAAGAAGTTATAGATATCAAAATCGATGCCAGCTTCTTCGATGAGCACCATCAAAGCGATCAATAGCTGAATTCCACTTGGCATAAGTTGAGTCATGGAGATATCAAAATGACCAATGATCTCTAGCATGAATTCTAGGATTGGCAATCGAAGTCCAAGCTTGAACCACTTCATATATATGCAAACCAGTTATCATTTTGCATATCCGCTCACTCCTTCGGATTGGGCAATCAGATGTCTACTGAAGATGGAATCCCACACTTCGACCTTAGCAAGTCCCCTTCAGTTAGAACCGACTTCAGTTTTTTTGAAAAGAATGACACTCCTTTCTTTGGGGAGACATATTTCCTCTTTTTAAGCGCTTTGATTTGAGCGACTCGAATTGATGGTATAGCTGGCCTATTTCTTTTCTCCATTGGATTCGCTGCCTCTCTGCTGGTCCCAGCACCACGTACTCTAGAGCTTGATTCGATTATGGATTGCTCTTGAATCCACTCGTCAACTTCCCTTTTGTCCTTATTGGACCAGGTATCTTTACCACTACTCGTGCTTGAACCAATATCAATTACTTTCTACATCTTTGCAAAAATAATTTTGAAAGGAGATCTAGGGTTTTAAAGATCTAAGGGTTAAAGGTGTGATGACTTGCCTTTTCGGGAAATTACTTAACTTTCTTAAACATCATTTTTAAACATTAATCTTACTTACTTAGTAAGAAAAATACTGAATTAATTTTTTTTTCCTTTTAACATCCTTGAAAAACATACTTAAAAATTGTTGTGATCTCTGTCACCATTCAAGTTGAGACCTCACTCAACACTTAGCCTTAAAACCATTTCAAATCGTTTCTTAAAACTTAATAAGAAATATTTACTAAAACATAGCTTACAACTTAACTTTATAATTATATAAAGCATTTCGTAAAATAAATCATAAAACTTTGAAAACATTTCTTAAAACTGTGATTTTCTTAAAACATTGAAAGTGGATAACCTTTTCTTTGTGTAGCGGAAGCAAACTGTGGTGGTATTTATACCTAAATTTTTGCATCTGCCCTCCGCAATACCAAGCTCTTCAAACAAGTCCTACCGGTCACCCTTAGGGCTATGAAAATGTGTTTAAAAATGTGTTTTTAGTGTGTTTTAAGTTTGTAAATATGTCCTACTATATTTTTAGTAATTTCTAAAAATATTTCCAAGTCATAAAAATCATATCTGTGCTAAACCGAAAAAGACTAGAAATTCTATAAGTTCATATCTATTTTTAATTAATTTTGTGTGTTTTAGTGTAAAATAATATTTTAATATTTTTATAAATATTATGTTTGTAAAATAATTAATTTTAGTATGTTTGTGAATTTTAGATTTAAAATCTAGAGAAAAAATGGAGCAAAACGACACCAAAACGGACAAAATCAAACATCAAATGCATAAAAAAGATAAAGAAAATTCGAATTCATCTAGGTGGACACGTGGCAAAATTGTAACCATCGGATGCACTGTCGATTCAATCGTGACCGTTGGATGTCTGCGCACGTCAGCTGCCGTCATGCCACGTGTCAACGGCGTAGCATGTGTCAGCGCTGACGCATGTCAGTGGGGCCTACGAATCTCAGGCCGTGTCTAATAGGGTGCTGTAGTTCCACGTGTAACGATTCTCTCGGCCGTTGGATTGGATTACTAAGACTGATCCGACGGTCTTGTCTCTTCGTCCCACTGGTCCCATCCGGACCCATTTTCACGCGTGTCTCCAGACCGTTGGATCGTGTCTTCAAAGGCCTAGATCATCCCATTGCCATGCTCCCAGCTGCCGAGAAGCAGAGAATCTCAACGAGATTCTCACGCACTGATGAAGGCCGAGCGCGAAGAAAAAGAGAGGGAAATTTGGATCATTATGATCCATTTTTCAATGCTTGAACAGTATAAATAATTGAAAGAATCTCTCCATAGTAATTCTTAAGGCCTATAAATACCAAGGCATTTGCCTCAATTCAGACACCCCTTCGGGCCTTTGGCCCTCTTTCTCCTACTTTTCCTTTCTGCTGAGTTAGACTCAACAGTAACCTTTTTAGGTAAAAAAAATAATAATACTAATAAAATAATGTCTAAATTAGAGTAGAGTGTCTGGTGAGGTAGAGAGATGATCTTGTATGCATAGTATTTTGGTATGGATCTTGACTCTATATCTGTGTTGTAATGCTTATATTTTTATGGAATAAATTATATCATTATGTTTTTAATAATTATTGTTAATGTTGTTATGCTGCCAATTTTTACATAAATTTAGTCATGCTTTCTTTATGTAATTTAATTATGTTGCATAGTTAATATTAATAATAATGAAAAGATGCTTAATTTTATGGAATGTCTTTTACTGCAGTATGACTTGTTATATTGTCGATTCTAGATATTTCATAAGACGAAGTGTTGCTGGAGTTAATGTAAAAATTTATTCCACTAAAATATGTTAATTTTGATTTGTTATTATCTTTTCTATCTTAAAATTATGTTGATTATAATTGTAGTGATAACGGTTATAATTTTTATAATTAGTGCACTTAATCATTAGTGAGAGATGATTATTTTACTGTTTTTATAGGAAGACCCTTATTGCATTATGGCTTGCTATATTGTCGCTCTAGGTTGACCTATATAATTAGTAAAAAGTGCTTGCACTTAACGAGAAAAGATATAATAAATCAAATACTTTAGATAATTATTAATTAGAGTTTAAAATGCCATATCAGTTGCCAAACATGTAAGAGACCATATCAGTTGCCAAACATGTAAGAGATTCTCAAAGCTTCACTGTTTTAATTTTATGCTTTAAATTTTGAATTAAAAAATCATAAAAATATTTCTTTTATTTTAAAATTTGTTTTGAACAACCACTCGCCTTTTTGACCTTTTATTTTTAACAATTTGTCGAGGTATAAATTTTCATCTTCCTGTAGATACGACAACATTTCTATACTACATACGTCAACCTTTCTATACTACATACGTCTGCCGTTTAAAGAGAAACATTTTTGGGCGTTACTAAAAAAGCTACTGAAAAATTAGGAGCTTGGAGAAGAGCTTAGGAAGATCACGTCTGAGAGGAGCGACGAAAAAAAGAAACTTAACGATGTCGTAGGAGCGTTGGCGAGGTCGAATGAGAAAGTTCTCAACCTCAAAAGTAGCCTTCGTCTGGCTGAGGAGAAGGTTAAAAGTATGAAGAAAATGGTGGAAGCCAAGGACAAAGACGTTGAAGAGATCAAGGAGCAGCTACTGGAAGTCCATGACACTTCCTCCTTCAAATCACAGCTCAAGTCGTTAATGGAATTCAAGTCGGGCAAACTCAGCGCCGAGGCAATCGATGAGGAGATTCAAGAATTGAGGGAGCTGCTATCTTCAGATGAGTTTGATGTCTAGGTTACCGAGGCAGGCGAGTTGATTCCTTAAGGCATACCTGTGGAGACAGTCCCAGAAACAAATAACATCCCAACCTCAAGTGGTGAAGTCGTCGAGCCCCTCATTATCGAACCCAACGAGGGTGAAAATGTTCAAACCTCAGAGGGGGGAGATTCTTGAGAAAAACTTGTTTTTTGTTGTTCTTTATATTTGACCAGTTTGTATTTGTTCAATTTGTGTTGAACAACTTTATTTTTCCAAACGAAATTTAGTATCAAATTTCACTTCATCAATTCAGCTTCAAATTACTCATGCTTTTATATAATGTGTTTGGCAATCAAGCATTTGGCCAAATTTGACAAAGAAATTAAAAAGCGATCGCACTACTACATGATAAATTGATTAGCGCGCTAGAGAGATGCCATGAAAATGGCAAAATCATAATGGTAGAATTTGATTGGATATAGAAGGATCAATGTTATATCGAACTAAGCCATCATGATGGCGCATAACAAACTCTTAAAGAGTTAACCAAGCTATTGGTTAGCCTAAGCCATGAAGTTAGCAATGTGAGGTCGAACTCTAGGAGAGTTGATCGAATCCATAGTTTAACACGACAATGGCACAGCAAAGTCTAGTTTGGTTTGAATCGATCGAATCAATCATAGAGCCATGAGAATGTTGTTGTACACCTGATGTCTGATTGAGTCACATGATGTTGCAAGCAAATTCCGATCAAGCGAATTCATAAGTGTTTTCGGATCAAATTGAACATGTCCAAACTTTTAGCCACAAGGATGGCGTTGCATGAACGGAGTCGGATCGAGTTAACTGAGTTTGAACTTAGCCATGAAGATGGCTTCTCAGGGCTTTAGAACGAGTTGATCGAGTCTAAAGTTAGGCCATGAAGATGGCATTATAAGATGGTGTTTAGATCAAGTTGGTCAAGTTCGATGAGCCATAAAGATGGCTTTGTAAAATGGTGTTCAAATAAAGATAGTTGAGTCCGATGAGCCATAAAGATGGCTTTGTAAGATGGTGTTCGGATCGATCTGGTTGAGTCCGATGAACCATAAAGATAGCTTTGTAAGATGGTGTTCGGATTGAGCTGGTCAAGTCTGAATTTAGCCATGGCAATGGTGCTATGGAAGAAAACACGAATCAAATTGATTGATTCCGAAGTCGATGTTGATCCAAGAGCTTTCTTGATAGTGATCCTGGGGAAAGAAAATTTGAATTAATAAAGCAGCTACACTCATTTATAGTTCACGAGCTTTCTACATACCTATGTGTAGGGATCAAACTGAATGTAGTTCAATTACATAAAGATAGATAAAGGGTAAAAACTTGGAAGTGTTACACATAATACTTCCTTAAATGATGTGCATTCTAGCTTTTAGTAATGGTTGATCCATCCAATTTCTCTAACTTGTAGACCCCATCTTAGATGACAGATCGAACTTGATAAGGACCTTTTGTTATATATGTATGCCCTAAGGAGTAAAAAATGTAATACGTTTTTGGAGACATTTTTTTATCAATAAAGAATTTATTCATTTGTATATACCAAATCTTGTCCTCTTTACGTTCATATTTGTTGAATGTATGTTAAGCAAACAGTAGTCTGAGACTGTCAGCCTAAACCTTTAAGAATTGGGCATATGATGGACTGATTATGTGGAAGACGTGATTCTTAAGGTGACGGTCTAAAACATATGATCCGCAATCGAGGGAATAAAGTTGGGCGCTTTACTCATGCAAAGATTGTTGTGTTGTCTATATTCCTATTGGGAGATGGTTTGTCTTGACCATCAAAGTTGGACTCCGTGAATAGAAACATTGACACATTGTCATAGGTGACGATGTGTTGGATCGGGACACAAAGTGAATTGATTTGGATTAATAATTCTATCTTGGTAAATCGATTCACATTAGACAATCATTTGTATTGTATCTTAATCCTGAGATGGATAGTGGGCCCGTTGTCTCGACTTATGTCTTTCGATGTACCAAAGGGTGACTCCCACATCTCAATAGTGGTATGCATGCCGATACGTTGGAGGCATGACTCTTGATAGCGTAGACTTGTTATTCATAGATATGGAATCCACAGCTTCTCTTTAGGAGTAATGATATCCTCTTATATGCGTTATCCTGTAATGGGAAAACTGGAGCGCTCAACCATTTGGATACATAGGTGTAACCGAATGGTATACTATCATTGGATGGTAAGTTTTCTAATGGTGAGATAATGGAACGTAAGATAAAAATAATCGGGAAGGTAAGACAGAACTTGTCCTTAAGCTGATTATGGATTATCATATGGGGATACGATACACTTTGATATGTCATGGAGACTTAGCTATATGGGCTTCGTAATTCTATAAAGTTTAAGAGTGCAGCTCCAAGCTTTTAGTGGAGTAACGTTGGAGTTGATAATTATGAAATGTATATCTGGGATATTGGGTTTCATAATTATGGAGAGCTTGAACTTTATAGGTCCATTTTTGGTCCCTTTTGCTAGCTCACAAAATCCTGTAACGATACGGCGTGCTTTTTCAATAATTGGTGACTTATGTCGGATTTATCGGATTGGTTTAAAATTTGAAAGAATCAAATAATTCATATCTGTTTATTGGTTAAATTAATTTTGTAATAAAATTAATTTAAGACAAACTTGTTGAATTATTGAGATCGGATAATTCTTGTCTGTTTATCGGTTGATTTAATTGGATAAATTAAATCAAGATAAACTTGTAGAATTATTGTGAATTGATTTATTTTCTTAGAGATTATCTTGATAAAGTTTGTTTTGATCAGATAACTTCTCAATTGGGCTATTTGAATCAAAACTGAGACTTTATCCTATAGAATCTCGGGTGGAAAACAAAAGATTCACAGAGATATTTACGCGACAGTTTGGCCTACCGATCTACGTGTTCGGTCTACCGATGGGGCCTGTTCAGCCTGCCGATCAGCGAGAGATAAGATTACTCATTTTCACGCAGATCTTATCAGATATTGATCCAAACTTGATTCTATTTCGAGTTTTTGAGACCTAATCTGATAAGGGCTGACCCTAGGACCAATCGCTATATAAAGGGAGTAAGTCTCATGAGTTACTCAGATCAATTGAGAGATTAAGAGTGATACTCTTCTGGTGAGCATCTGAAAACTCCCTGAGAGCTTTTGTTCACAAATCACGAACACTAGCTTTGGGTTCTCTCGATTGGTTGGAAGGAGAGTTACCGGTTAAAGAGCTGTACGTGTGAGCCCACACTTACTTCGATTGTGGATAGAGAATAGCAAAGAAGACCAGTTGGTTGAGGCTCTTCTAGAATGTTACTTCTCTTCACAGATTGCGGAGGTTCTTCGGCACACAGAGGTTAGTAAGATCTGTTTAATTTATACATATAGCATGTCAAACTTGTGTTTTGAAAAAATACTTTGATGTTAAAATTTTTAAAATTTTCGCTGCGCACCTCACACCTATTTTTTCCAACACCTTCCCAGTTAGCTACCAATTTCCCAACGTAAGCTTCTTTCGTATTCTAAAAAACTTTTCTGAGTACGATTTCACCTTATTGGAACTTCCTAACTTTCACTTTTTGGTTGTAATGCCTAGTGGCTGCTTGTTGGTAACGTCTAAGGCGATAGAAGGCATTATCCTTTTTTTTGTCTATCAAATCCAATGCACCCCGTGGCATTTTGTCGTTCCTTGCCGTCATTTAGGAATGAGTAATTGACTCGAAGGTCTCGGGCGACTACCTCTGCAGGAACGACAGCTTTTGTTCTGTACATGAGCGAAAAATGGGATTCGTCAGTCGCCCTTCTCGAAGTCGTTTGGTAAACCCAAAGCACCATGGGGAGCTCCTCGACCCAACGCCCTTTCCTAGCCTCTAGTTTTTTCTTTAGGTTCTTCACGATTGTTTTATTTGTTGCTTCTGCTTGCCCGTTTCCTTGTAGGTACCTTGGTGTAGAGAAGCCTAAAATAATGTCCTAGTCATGACAGAACTTCTTGAAGGATGAGGAGATGAATTGGGAGCCATTATCGGTGACAATCTCCCTTGGCACTCCGAACCGGCAAATAATATTCTTTCAAAAGAATCTTTTGACATCTCGCTCTTTAACGTTAGCAAATGCTTGAGCTTCAACCCATTTGGTGAAATAATCCATGAGAACGAGGAGATACTTGAATTGTCCAGGAGTAAGAGGAAACGGTTCGACAACATCCATCGAATACTTCACGAACAGGTAAGGCGAACTGACTGAAGAAAGTTCCTCAACAGGTTGGTGAATGGTAGGCACGTGTCTCTAGTAACTATCACATTTCCAAGATAAGGGCCTGAGAAGGAATGTCGGTAAAGCTTTTCATCAATCAGGCAGTACCTTGTAGCCTAAACTTTGATTTTTCTCGCCATCTACTTGTCTTCTGGTAGCTACCCATCACGTATGTACATCTTAGTGGGCGTCCTCCAATCGTCCTTTGGATCGACATAGTTTGCCTCCCTGACCAATTCAATGTTGGGATTGTCAATTCATTCCAAGGGAATTATTCTCCTCTCACTGACTTCGACTAAAGATCCCAAATTGCCGAGTGCATTAGCTCTGGATTTCTGTTCTCACGGGACATGCTTCATTTCGAAATGGTCGAATTGGGCTTTGAGCTTGCTAAGCAGCTTTAGGTATGAATGCATCTTCTCGTCTCAGGCTTTGTAGTCTCCATTTATTTGGTTAACGATCAAAGTGAAGTCGCTCTCCAAAATAAGTTCAGAAGCCCCCAGTGCAACAACAAGCCTTATACCTACAACCATAGCCTCGTATTCAGCTTCATTGTTCGTTGCCCTGAATCCCAATCGAAAACTCTATTTGATTTCTTTGTCAGTCAGCGACTTTAGTAGCACTCCCACTCCTGATCCCTTTTCATTGCTGGATCCGTCAACTTGCACGGTCCATTTCTTTGATCCTAGCTCCTCTAGCCTATACGTCAATTTAGGAACAAAGTCTACAAACACCTGTGCTTTCAGTGCTGTCCATGGTCAATATTCGATATCGAACTTTGTTAACTCAATGGCCCATGTCGTCAGTCTTCTGGATATGTCCGGTTTGTGCAAGAGAGCTCGCATCAGGTAAGACAACAACACCACAATAGAGTGACCTTGAAAATACAGACGGAGCTGTCTAGCTAACATTACGAGTGCAAGGGTGAGCTTTTCAACAACGGAGTATCTCGTTTCAGTGTCCAGCATGGTGTGGCTTACCAAGAAAACTGGTTTTTAGATCGCATCTTTTTCTCGGACTAGGGTCGAACTCACTACATTTTTTGAAATTGCTAAGTACAAATAAAGTGGCTCTCCATCTTTAGGCTTTGACAGGATCAGGTGAGTAGTCAAGTATCTCTTTAATTCCTGGAAGGCTTCCTCACATTGTTCATTCCATTCGACCTTCTTATTTTTGTTGAGGAGTTGGGAAAAAGGAAGACATCAGTCCGCAGACCAGGCTATGAATTGATTGAGTGCGACAACTCGACCAGTAAGTTTCTGTATCTCGCACTTGGTTCTCGGTGACAAAATCAATTGGAAGGCTTTTATCTGGTATGGGTTCGCTTCGATTCATCGCTTCGTGATGAGGTAACCTAGGAAGATATCGCTCGCTACTCCAAAAGTGCACTTCTCTAGATTCAGCTTCATGCCATATTTTCGGATAACGTCAAAACATTCTTGTAGATGTTGAACGTAGAGGTGGGTTTGCAAAGACTTGACCAACATGCCATTAAAGTATACTTCCATATTCTTTCCAACTTGCTGTTCGAACATCATGTTGACCAGCCTTTGGTAGGTGGCTCTTACGTTCTTTAAGCCAAAAGGCATTTCCTTGAAACAAAAAATCCCTTATTCAGTAATGAAAGTAGTCTTCTTCTGGTCATCCGGGTGTAGAAGGATCTGGTTGTAGCTGTGGCACCTATTATTTTCTTAACATGTAATATGATAATTAAATTAATTATTAGTGTGCTAACTAAAATTTGTTTCATCCTATTTATTTCTACCTATTTCAAAATTTTCTAAATTTTTTTATATCTATTTAGTATATTTACCGAAATGCCCTTGGAACTTCTTATTATTTACGAAAATGCCATTTTGGCATTATGTGACTAAAAGTCTCCTGAGGAGACTCACTTATTCACCAGCCTCAATTATTTCCCTCTGCCTATCTTTTTCACATCTTTCCATCTTTCTTTCTATGCATTTCTCTCCTTTCTTTCTTTTCTCCTTCTTCTTTGTTCTTTCTTCCACGATAAGACTAGCAGAGAGAACTAAACGAAGAGCTCAAACTTTCTTTAAGATTTTCAAGATCTTTTCTCATAAATCTTCACAAACAACTTCTCACAAACTTAAGGATCAAGGAGATTTAAACGTTTTCAAGATCAAATAATGGATTTGAGCTAAGTTTTTTGGTTAGATTTTCAAAAACTTTAATCTTGATTTTAAGTTGTATTTGGTATGAAAATTTACGAGAAATATGTTTTTGATGTTTAGAGAAGGTTATGTATTATTTATATATAGTTTTTATGTTTAAAAAAAGCTGTTAGAAAACTAAGAATTAGATTAAAGGGCTTAGAAAACGAATTCTGGGTTCTTTGTATGAGTTTTTCACAAAAACTACATGTCGTCTTTTTTTTTTTCACACAGATATTCAATAAAAACAAGCTTCATGTGAGATTTGAACCCCCAATCTCAAGAACAATAAAGGGGAGTAAAACCACTAGGACAAAGGTAGTTATTTGATTATTTATGTTCCTGAAATCATAAATAGTTTTCTTAAAGTTTGTAATTTCAAATAATTTTATTTTAATAAATATCCAACTTTTTATTTATTTTAGTTATAAATATTTTAAAATCATATTACTTATTTAGAGAATTCATTTTCACATATCTCATACCAAAATAAAATTCATATATTTTAATTTTATTGTTATTTTATAATTTACTAAAATTAAGTTAGAAAGTGATATTCACAATTTTAGTATGTTAATTATTATGGCACACTAATAAAAATTAAAAGATAAATTGACAAAATTAAAAATTAAGATTTAAGTTAAAGTATTGTTATTTTATACGTTTTAGGACAATAGCATGCTTGAAGCTTACGTGGTGAATTGTGTAAGTTGGCAATTGTTAGTGGATGTTTGTAAAAAAGTAGAGATTCTATTACTCATCTTTTATGAGATTTTTATGGAATTAAAATTGATTGTTTTACCGCAAGATATGTAATGACCAAGAAAATTTCATTAATAAAACTTAATATTTAATTGGGTTTAATTAATGGATTTACCCTTAAAAAATATGTGATTTTTGTAAAAATTACGATAAAGTATGAATAAACAACATTGATTGCAAATTTTATAGCAAATGTGATGCAATGTTAGATATGGTAAAGTATAGATTTTATGAGTTTAATTACTCAGAAATTTGTAAATAATATCCATAGAATGAATTTCATATCACGATTAATTGTAAAATTGTGATATAAACGAATGGGAGATTAGAATGTAAATATGACATAGAGGTTCTCCAAACCCTAACCTGGGGTAGAAAGGAGGCTGGAGCAATATAAGAATACTATTAAGTGAAAACGCAGATACGGGAAATGTCATATGTGGCCTTCAAAAGTGAATGAAAAGTAAGTCAAATATTTTTATATAGTCTAAGGATAGAAAGTACACTAATTTGACCACGACAGTGTAAGAAAAATACTACGTGACGAAAAAATACACTATACAAATTTTTAGGCCCCACAAAGTGGACACCCAACCAAATTTGATTGGGCCACCAAGCTTGGAAATGTGGCCCAATAGCATGATGACACCTAGGGGATATTCATGGATTACCATGAGTCATTAAGTGGATAAAGAAGCATTTATGGCAAAGTTATCACAAATTTTTCATTTCTTTCTTTCCTCCCATGTTCGGCAGCCATTGATGAACCTTTCAAAAAAAATTTCTCAACCTCACACTTTGCAAAAAAAAAACCCCAAAACAAGTTTTAGAAGCAAGCTCAAGGATTTTTCACAAGATTTAAAGTAAAATCCCAAACTTTTTAGCAAGTTTTCAAGGGATTTTTTGTGGGTTAAGGAGGAAATTAATTCATGGTATTTTTGCATGAAAATGAAGCCTAAGAAGGAGTTCAAGGAGCCTTGGAAGGCTAGAAATCAAACGAGTATTATTTGGGTAACTTTTGAGTTTTAAAGTTTTTAAATTTTGTAACTTTTATTTTGATTTTTATTGCTTTGAACCTATGTGGGTTCTTGAGCATATATTTGATGAAATTTCATAAATAGGTGATGCATGGCATGTTTAAGTTGTGAAATTTTGGTTTATAGTGCAAAATGAATATTTTTGCAAAAAGTGTTAATTTTGTAAACTTGATGTTAGTATTAGTAAAAAATGATGTTTGAGCATGAGAATGATTTGAATAAGGCATGGAACAGTTTCTGTAGGGGTGGATTTGTAATTTTGGAATGGATTGTTATAAAAACGCCCTAGGGACTAAATTGAAAGAAAAAGTTCTTTCTCAGTAGAATTAAAAAATGGCCAAAAATGCCTATGTACAGTGAGATTTTCATAAAAGTTCAAACACAAAAGTTGTAGATCTCGATGAAACTGTTAGGTATGGCGGACAGTTCGTCAAAAATCTTGACCGATGGTGAGATTTTGATTTTTCAAAAATTTATGAAAATTGTGAAAAAATTTTAAAAGGGCAAAAACGTCATTTCCAAAAGGATTTTGAATATCGTACTTTGAGCAAAAAATGATCCTTGAGAAAAATAGGAAATTTTAGAATAAAAAGGACAATTTTAGTCCTAGGGACAAAATTGTCAAAATTTTCAGTTTTGGAGCTAAATTATAAAGTTTTATAGAAAAGGGACTTAGGTATGAAATAAGGATATATGAGCCACTACGGTATGATTTTAAAGTTAATATGTGGCTATTTTTGTTAAGAAAACGAAATCGAGCACGGGTAGGTCAGTAGGAGTCACGGAGGACAAAATCATCATTTTGACTCGAATAACCCGAACCGTTCAAAAATGTTTCAAATGGGAAAAGAAAATGATTAGAAAGATTTCCGCCCTTCATTAGAAATGATCGGGTAGAGTTAGATAGAAATACAAAAACTAGTGACTTTTGGAGTTGTATATAGTTATACAACTCAATATATTGATTAATGAATGTTTTGCGTTGAAACAAAATAGAATATCGGCTAATGGCTTTGAAATTGGCCAACAGGATCCTAGAAGTCTAGGACAAAGGAAAATCAAGGTCGATTTACGTGGTACACGAAATCAAGTAAGTACCATTCCCACCTACAGTATGAAAATGTAGGTATAGAATGTATGTACATGTATACCTGAGTATATATTAAAGTATAAACTTGTGAGTTTGCTATAAAATGAATACCTAGAGGTATAGTATGGATACCTATGAATATACAATTAAAATACCTGTGTGTATAACATGTTATGTATTAGTATGTGTAATATATTACGTACCTGTATGTATAATGATGAATACTTGTGTATATAGAATGTTACGTACCTGTGTGTACAATGATGAATACCTATGTGTATATAAAGTAAGTATTTCTGTGTACTATGCTAGGCAAATGAATTTATGTGTCATGGATAACAAGTGATTATCATATCATGCATGGCATGTCAACCATAATAAATGGACTGGTAAATATGTCACTAGGAATTAAGAAAAGTGTCGTACCGACTCTTGACTCAAGAAGAGTTTAAAGGATATAGTATGGTCACGGTGTTACGTAGACCTAAATGAAATTACGTAATGGTACGAACACTTGGGCCCTAGTAAAGATAAGAATTGATGAGGAAAAGGAAGGTTTATAAGAAAGCATAATTGATTCATGCATTTATTTGAATGTCCATGTGGGATTTATGGGACTTACTGGGCATTAGCTCATTAAGTATTTCATACTGTAGGTATTCCAATGAGAAGGTCAGAATAAATCTTAATGATGAGCTGGGAGACGGATGATGTGTGCAGATTAGATATGGAGTCCGCTACTGAATGTTTCCGTTGTGTATATTTTAAGTTGTTTTGAAATGAAATGTTTAAAAAGAAAAATGTTGTAAAAGTAAAAACAGTTATGTAAATATGAGTGTGTGAAAGTACTTTGGGAGTTACCAAAATTAATGAAAGTAAATTATCTATTTCGGTTTCAGAAAAAAAAAAATTTCCTAAATTTTTGCCTTAAAGTAAGTAAGAAAGATTTTTATCATAACCCGAAAAGGCGGGTTGTGACTGTTGGTATCAGAACAGAAATCTTGCCATCCTACTGCACATCGTCATCTACTCCATTGTCATAGCTCAAGTAAGATAGTTTGATTTTAAGTATAAGAATGTTCAGTACTATTATGTATGGCATTTTATATTAATTACGATAATAAACATAGTATATGGCGGAGCCGCATCATAACCGTGACATGGAGGCTGATCAAAGAGCAAGTATTGCTTTTCAAGATGCGATGGCCCCACGATACTATGGGAGTCAGCAGCCTATGGTGTTGACCGAATGGCTACACACAGTTGAGGTGATCTTAGATGCTTGTCATACGCCACCACACCTCCAGGTTTTATTGGCTTCAGGATTGTTGTTGAGGGAAGCCTTAGTATGGTGGTTGAGAATTGAACTTGATGAGCAACCAAGGGATTGGCAAGGCTTCAGAGAACAGATCCAAGCTGAATTTGCACCCTTACCCCCAGCAGATGCCATGCACATCCAAATGATTCTGATGCTATAAGCAGATTAGCAACGCAGGTTGTACTTATGTGTAGAACTAGTTTAGGGAAGATATGTAGGGGATCCAGTAGATCACTATATCTTGAGGTTTCGTCAAACCATGATGCCATTGATTCCCCCTGAAATGCCTTTACGGTGAATTTGTGATCTGGTTTGGAGAGATCTTCCTGATGCAGTCTAGCAGAAGATGCAGTATCCGGGGAATTATCTTAGTATTCACGATTTTCTTATGGCGGTATTACATGCAGAACAGAATATGGTCGCACCCTTGGAAGATCCCCTAGAGGATATGGAAGAGGATGATGATGATGATGATGATGATGATGGTGATAACATTGATGAAGAGCCTGTGCCTCCTAAGCCTATAATCGCAAGTGATGACGAGTTGACTTATTCAGATATAGAGGAAGAAGAGGACCCCAAGGAGGATTCCGAACATAGTGACATGTCGGGAGTCGAGTCAGACTAAAAAGAATTTATGAAGACTTTTGTGCAATCTAATGTACATAGATGTGAGATTAGTACAGTTTTGGGCCTTATGGCTTTTGTATATGCATGTATGTCAAGCAAGTGGTATCCTTCGTGGCAATAGGGTATATGTAGCCAGAGGTGATAACTGCTCCCGGAAATGATATGAACAGTTTATGTATGGAAGGAAAGTAAGTATGTATGTTAGTTATGCATGTAATACTATGAAGGATGTAAAAAGGAAATGAAAGAGGTTCATGAAATGTATGAAGGTTAATGAAATGAAATGTATGAAGTAAGATATTGAGTTCATGTAATTGTGTATGTTTGCATGTATTTATGTTATTTAAATATATGCAATTATTGATTGGATACTATTCAGCTAATAGTATGTGCTAACATAGTAACAAATTGTACGATAGGCCTGTAAACCTATTCTATTATCGATGGTTGATGCATCAGCTGTTCTAATTGTTCCGGTAGCATCCACTACCGAATTTTATGAAAGATTTTGGAGGATGAAGGCTCCAGAATTTGATGGATCTACAGACCCATTAGAGGCCGACGATTGGCCTATAGGCATAGAAAGGGTTCTGAAATTTATAGGGCTTAGTGACCATGAGAAAGTCCTATGCGCTTCGTTTTCTCTCACTAAAGATGCTAGGAGATGGTGGGAGTCGGTAGAGCATAGAAGAAACGTCGATGAAATGACATGGCCAGATTTCGTGGAAGAATTTGGCAGGGCTTACTTTAATGTGGAAACCATGGCAGCCCAACAAGAAGAATTTAATAATTTCAAGCAAGGTAACATGTCCGTAGCTGATGTTGTAAAGAGGTTTAACCAGCTAGCACGACTTTGCCCTGAGTTAGTACCCACTGATCGGGAACGAATAAGACGATTAATGAGAATGTTCAGAACCGACGTTGCCCTTGTAGTTGATAGTGGAGGGCAAGCTCCCAAGGTTGTGGAGGATTGCATTGAACGGGCGACCAAAGCTGAGTTTAGAATTGCCCGTGATAAGGAGGAAAGAGCAAGGATTTTCAAAGCTCAGAAAAAGGAAAAAGCTTTAGCCAAGCAAAGTCAAGCCATACAAGTGAAAGGACAAGGGAGTGTTCCAAGTCAAGGGCCATCCCAGAACTTTCTAGCCGGACACAGCCACACTGCTAAAAATAAAAGGAAATGGAATGTAAATAGTTCTAAGAATCCAAAGGGTCAACCCCAGAAGAGGATTGATGATGGAGGAAACAACAAACCCCTTTGCAGTCAATGTGGGAAGAGACATGTAGAGGAATGCAAAGCTGGCACAAACAAGTGCTATATCTATAGAAAAGAAGGGCACTACGCCAGAAATTGTTTTTCTAATCCCTAAAGTCAGAGCAGTAAGGCTCAGCAAAGGCCTCAAGGAAACCAACTACATGCGGTCCAGGTTCAGGCACAGATTGAAGGCCTTAGTGTCAGTCAGGGGTGACTAGAAGCTCTAGAACCAAGTGGCCAAATTTATGCCTACGTGAAGAAGGAAGAAGACACAGGAACCTCATCTGTGGTGATAGGTCAGTTTTTTGTTGCCAACACTGATGCATATGTTTTGTTTGATTCTAGAGCAACACATTCGTTTGCATCATTTAAGTTTGCGAAACAAATAGGAAGTAAAGGAGATAGGATAGAGCAAACCTTTAGAACTGCATTACCCTCTGGGAGGTATTGATTGTTGATTATTGGTTACATCATGTACTGATAATCATTTATGGAAGGGAATTGTATATTGATTTGATAATAATCGATATACAAGATTACGACGTCATTCTAGGAATGGATTTCCTAGGAAAATACACGGCTAAGATAATTGTCGACACCACAAGGTTACATTCTGACCTCACAGCAGTAAAAAGTTTGTGTATTCAGGGAAAGTTCCCAAAGCTCCCAAGGCGTTGATTTCAGCATTAAAGCCAAGGAAGATGTTGAAAAATGGATGCACTGGTTATCTGGTGAATTTGATAAGGAAAGATCAAGAAGCTTAGTTAGGACCAGAGAAGGTCCCTATTGTAAAAGAATTTGTTGATGTGTTTCCCGAAGAGTTGTCAGGCTTGCCACTAGAACGGGAGATTTCATTTAAGATCAAATTGACGCCCGACATAGCCCCAATTTTGAAGGTGCCATAACGAATGGCTCCAGAGGAACTCAAGGAACTTCAGCGTAGCAAAAGGAATTATTGGACAAGGGGTTCATCCGACCAAGTCATTCCCCATGGGGAGCGCCTGTTTTATTTGTTAAGAAGAAGGACGAAATGTTACGAATGTGTATTGACTACCAGGAATTGAACAAGGTCACGATTAAGAACAAGTATCCACTTCCAAGGATTGATGATTTGTTTGATCAACTTAAAGGAGCGTCAGTATTCTTAAAGATTGATCTACGCTCGAGATATCATTAACTTCGAGTTAAAGAAGAAGATATACCAAAGACGGCATTTTGAACACGTTACGGGCATTATGAATTTTGCGTTATGCCATTTGGACTGACCAATGCCCCGACAATCTTCATGGATCTCATGAATCTGATTTTCAAGGAATATCTCGATAAGTTAGTCATCGTTTTTATCGACGATATTCTCTTATATTCAAGAATGCTAGAGGAACATAAAGAGCACCTGAGGATCGCATTACAATTATAAGAAGGCATTAATTGTACGCCAAATTCTCAAAATGTGAGTTTTGGCTGGAGAAAGTCCATTTCCTAGGACACGTGGTGGCACGGGATGGAGTATCTGTTGATCCCACCAAAGTGGAAGCGGTGAATAAGCGGCCTACACTAAAAAGCGTAACCGAAATTAGAAGTTTCCTCTGTTTAGTAGGCTACTATCGACACTTTGTATAAGGATTTTCCCGACTTGTAGTACCACTCACTACACTTACACGGAAAGCAGCAAAGTATGAATGGACTAAGAAGTGCGAAGAAAGTTTCAAAGAGTTAAAAAGGTGACTTACAAGTGCACCAGTCCTGACAATACCTGATCCAGACCTAGGAAATTTTGTGATCTACAGCAATGCATCGAAAACGAGACTGGGACCCGTATTGATGCAAAATGGAAAGGTGATTGCATACGCATCCCGACAATTAAAGGATCATGAAAGGAATTATCCAACGCATGACTTAGAGTTAGCGGCGGTTGTATTTGCGTTAAAGATATGGCGTCACTACCTGTATGGAGCTAAGTGCAAAATTTATACGGACCATGAAAGTCTGAGGTATATCTTTACGCAGAAGGAGCTCAACATGAGACAGCGAAGGTGGCTAGAGTTGGTTAAAGACTACGACTGTGAAATTCTGTATCACTCGGGAAAGGCTAACCAAGTAGCTGATGCCCTTAGTCGTAGAACAATGTTTTCGCTTGCAATGATACAGTTAATGCCAAGACCTCTTCAGAAGGACTTGATGGAAGCGAGAATAGAGCTAATCACTGGAAGATTAACCCATTTGTCATTTTGACTAGCTATCTTGGAGAACTTAAAGGAGCGACAAGAAGCAGATTTGCCGCTACTTAAAGCTAGGAATGAGGTTCTTGAGAACAAAAAAACAGAACTTAGCATCTTAGAAGATGGCATTCTCCATTATAAGGGCAGAATCTGCATCCCCAATGACAAAGGATTAAAGAAGCAAGTACTAGAAGAAGCTCATGAAGCACCATACGTGGCTCATCCAAGAGCTACTAAAATGTACCAACATTTGAAAAAGCACTATTGGTGGCACGGAATGAAGAATGATGTCGCACAGTTTGTAGCCAAATGCCTTACATGCCAAAAGGTGAAAGTTGAGCATCAACGGCTAGTGGACGAATTGTAGAAAATTGAAATTCCTAAATAAAAATAGGACCAGATAACTATGGATCTGGTGACTGGGCTACCCAGAACTACAGGTGGACACGACACTACATGGGTAATCGTTGATAGATTGACGAAATCAACTCATTTCTTACCCATTAAACTCAGCTGTTCTGTAGAATGATTAGCTAAACTATATGCAGCCCAAATAGTTAGATACACGGAGTTTTGAAATCTATTATTTCTAATCGAGATGGTCAGTTTACTTCTAAGTTTTGGAGGAGTGTTCACCAAGCAATGGGAACGAAGCTGACTTTTAGTACAGCTTTTCATCCTCAAACGGATGGTCAATCTGAAAGAACCATTCAAACCCTGGAAGATATGCTGAGAGCCTATGTGCTGGATTTTAAAGGAGGATGGGACAAAAAGCTTCCGTTGATCGAATTCGCTTACAATAACAGTTATCAAGCTTCTATAGGAATGGCTCCTTATGAAGCTCTTTACGGAAGAAGATGCAGATCGCCACTACATTGGTATGAAACAGAAGAAAAGACGTTATCGACTACAGATTTCGTGAAAAAGACAACAGAGGATGTGCAATTAATCAGTCAATGAATGGAAACTGCCTTTAGTCGTCAAAAGAGTTACACAGATCAGCGACGAAGAGCCCTGGAATTCCAAGTAGGGGATTTGGTCTTCTTGAAGGTGACACCGATGAAAGGGATAACCAAGTTTGGAAAGAAAGGAAAACTTGGCCCAAGATACATTGGACCATTTGAAATCTTAGAACGGGTAGGCAATGTAGCATATAAGTTGGCCTTACCTTCTGATCTAGCATCGATACACAACGTATTCCATGTATCCATGCTAAAGAAGTACGTACTGGATCCTTCGCATGTCCTAGAACCAGAGGAAGTTAACGTACAACAGAACCTGTCTTATGAAGAGAAATCAGTTCATATCCTGGCACGAGAAGAAAAGGAACTAAGATTCAAGAAGATACCTCTCCTCAAAGTTTTATGGCGCAACAAGCATGTAGAAGAAGCAACGTGGGAATGAGAGGATGAAATGAGGAAGAGTTACCCTGAATTATTTTGATTTTCAAGGACGAAAATTCTTAAGGAGGGTAGATTGTAAAGACCGAGAAAATTTCATTAATAAAATCTAATATTTAATTGGGTTTAATTAATGAATTTACCCTTAAAAAAATATGTGATTTTTGTAAAATTGTAATTTTTGTAAAAATTACGATAAAGTATGAATAAACGGCATTGATTGAAAATTTTATGGCAAATGCGATGCAATGTTGGATATGGTAAAATACAGATTTTATGAGTTTAATTACTCAAAAATTTGTAAATAATATCCATAGAATGAATTTTATATCACGATTAATTGTAAAATTGTGATATAAACGAATGAGAGATTAGAATGTAAATAGGACATAGAGATTGTCCAAACCCTAAGCTAGGGTAAAAAGGAGGCCGGAGCAGTATAAGAATACTGCTAGGTGAAAACGCAGATACTTGAAATGTCATATTTGGCCTTCAAAAGTGAATGAAAAATAAGTCAAATATTTTTATACAGTCTAAGGATAGAAAGTACATTGATTTGACCACGGCAGTGTAAAAAAATACTGCATGATAAAAAATTACAATGTACAAATTTTTAGGCCCTACAAAGTGGACACCCAACCAAATTTAATTGGGCCACCAAGCTTGGAAATGTGGCCCAATAGCATGATGACACCTAAGGGATACTATTGGATTACCATGAGTTATCAAGTGGATAAAGAAGCATTTATGGCAAAGTTATCACAAATTTTTCATTTCTTTCTTACCTCCCATGTTCGGCAGCCATTGATGAACCTTTCAAAAAAAATTTCCCAAAACAAGTTTAAGAAGCAAGCTCAAGGATTTTTCACAAGATTTAAGGTAAAATCCCAAACTTTTTAGCAAGTTTTCAAGGGATTTTTCATGGGTTAAGGGGGAAATTAATTCATGGTGTTTTTGCATGAAAATGAAGCCTAAGAAGGAGATCAAGGAGCCTTGAAAGGCTAGAAATCAAAAGAGTGCTATTTGGGTAAGTTTTGAGTTTTAAAGTTTTTAAATTTTGTAACTTTTACTTTGATTTTTATTGCTTTGAACCTATGTGGGTTCTTAATACACGAAATCAAGTAAGTACCCTTCCCACCTATAGTATGAAAATGTAGATATAGAATGTATGTACATGTATACCTGAGTATATATTAAGGTGTCAATTTGTGAGTTTGCTATAAAACGAACACCTAAAGGTATAGTATGGATACATGTGAATATATAATTAAAATACCTGAGTGTACAACATGTTATGTATTAGTATGTGCAATATATTACGTACCTGTGTGTACAATGATGAATACCTATGTGTATAGAATGTTACGTACCTGTGTATACAATGATGAATACCTGTGTGTATATAAAGTAAGTACTTGTGTGTACTATGCTAGGTAGATGAATTTATGTGTCATGAATAACAAGTGATTATCATATCATGCATGGTATGTCAACCATAAAAAATGGACTGGTAAATATGTCACCAGAAATTATGAAAAGTGTCATATCGACTCTTCACTAATGAGAGTTTAAAGGATATAGTATGGTCACGATGTTACGTAGACCTAAATGAAATTGCGCAATGGTACGAACACTTGGGCCCTAATAAAGATAAGAAATGATGAGGATAAGGAAAGTTTATAAGAAAGCATAATTGATTCATGCATTTATTTGAATGTCCATGTGGGATTTATTTGACTTACTAGGCGTTAGCTCATTAAGTATTTCATACTATAGGTATTCCGACGAGAAGGTCAAAATAAATCTTAATGATGAGCTGGTGGACGGATGATGTGTGCAGATCGGGTATGGAGTCCGCTACTGAATGTTTCCGCTGTGTATATTTTAAGTTGTTTTGAAATGAAATGTTTAAAAAGAAAAATGTTGTAAAAGTAAAAATAGTTATGTAAATATAAGTATGTGAAAGTACTTTGGGAGTTACCAAAATTAATGAAAGTAAATTATCTATTTCGGTTTCAGAAAAAAAAAATTCTAAAATTTTGCCTTAAAGTAAGTAAGAAAGAGTTTTATCAAAGCCCAAAAAGGTGGGTTGTGACAAGATATATATATATCTATGTTGAACTGCTATTATATGAGTATCACATATGAAACTATGACATGGACTTGTCTTGTATTGTACGGCGATGAACATAATGAATTGACACATGTTGTTATAAATTAAGAAGCATAGTTAGGAAAACTGACTCTATAAATAATGATTGAATATAAAGAAATGGTGAGACGTGAAGAGGGCAGCAGTTACGTCCTTAGACACAAATACCCTAAAAGGTAAAATGGGGGGAAGGTGATGACGCTTCCTTGGGTTGAAGTCCCAGAACACACTGTATAGGAATTAACTTGGTGAGGACTCGGAGCTTGATTTCCCCTCATCGGAATACCTTTGGAATGTTTAGAGGGTGATCAAGTGCGCCCATTTGGGTTTCGATGAGTTGAGATATACTCTATTGAACGTGGGTACCTAAGAATAATGATGAACTGTAATATTTGTATATATGTATATGTATGAAACTCGGTAATAATTAATTATGGTATCCATGGAATATGATTATAATGAATCTCCTAATCTGAATAATAGTGAGAATTAACTAACCATGCAGGTTTTAATGTGGTAATGATAAAAACCTAAAGGTGAGTAATGATTTTTTCTACTGAGCATATTGTCGCTCATTCCCTTATATTTTTATCTTTTTATGACTCACTAAGTGTGAGGTGGCTACGAGAAAAATAGTTGAGGAAGCTATATAGCTATATTATGTTGGGACTGCTTCAATTGCTAAGAATGTTCTTCATGATAATGTCAGCATCAATTGTTACTTTCTGCGACTGTATTAAAATGCATTAAGGGTTGAATGGATAATGACGACAGTTTATATTATTAAATTTAAGGTGCTACATTAAACTGTGGTTTAATTGTCGTTTATATTTTTATTTTTGATTTGAGAGTTTTCATTTAAGCCCCAGGCAACTTTATTTTTAAGGTTTTACTTTTATTTTTTATTTTTATTTAATTCATTAAAAACTATTAACCCTCATATAGGGGTGTTACAGTAGCCAGAGAATGCGTCGTGGAAGCTTAAAATTTCATGGCTGGCTGTTGCATCGACGGGTCGATCAATATATGGCAACAGGTAATTGTCTTTTGGGCAAGCTTTATTTAAATCCATGAAATCAATGCACATCCGCCACTTCCTATTCTTCTTCTCCACAATCACCACATTGGCAAGCCAATCCAGGTACTATATAGGACGAATATACCCAGCCTTGAGTAGTCTCCTTACTTCGTCCTTCATGACGTTGTTTCGCTCAATTTTGAATTTTCTTCTTTTCTGCCGTACAAGTCTGTGGTCTGGATGGATCAGCGTTGAGTCGATGTAAGATTATGCTTGGATCGATTCCTGGCATATTTGCATGGGACCATGCGAAATAATCGTTGTTAGTTCTAAGGAAATCAATAATTTGGGATTTTACTTTGAGGTTAAGTTGTGACCTGATCTTCATTGTACATCTTTCGTCTTTCGGATCGATTTGAACTTTATCAAGCTGCTCTAGAACTGATTTGACACAGTCTTGAGTACTCGATCCGTTCTGCTAGATTATTTGTAATTGCTATAAAGCCTTCTTTTGCTTCATAGTTGTGGCATAACAACTCCGTACTACCTCTTAGCTTCCTCGAATTTCTCCGATCCCTCGTTTCGTCGGGAATCTGACCCTCTGGTGGTATGTTCACAGGACAGCCTTCATCGCGTGTATCCAAGGCCTCCCGAGAATGATGTTATACCTCGAAGGGCAGTCCATGACGAGAAAACTCGTCATCTTGTTTTCTCCTGTTGCATAGACTAGGAGTTTGATTCTACCAATGGCCATGGTTGCTTCTCTGTTGAAACCCAGCAACAATGTGGCAGATTTCTTTATTTCTTCTTCACCGATCTCTATCTCTTTCAGCGTCAAAAGGAACAATATGTTGGCAGAGCTTCCATTGTCAACTAATATCTTGTTGATCTCATAGTTTACGATGTTAAGTTTAATAACAAAAGCATCGTCATATGGAGTGTCGAGCTCGAAAGCCTCGTCACTTCAAAATGAAATAATGTGTTCACCGTATTCGTCAGATGTCAAACTTTTTGTAGCTTGGCTCGCTCTTCATTGGTGAGCCTTCATTTGATTGGCGGAATAGCCGCTGAGAACGGAGCCTCCACAAATGGCTCCAATAATTTTTCTGACTGGTAGGGGTGATGGTGTCTTCTCATTTGTCTGTTGTTCCGACTTCTTCGCTCTTTATCGAGCCCGTAGACCTTCCTTCCCCATTCAAAGAGATACTCCCTCAAGTGCCCTTTCTTAAGCAGCTCAATGATCTCTGATCGTAATGCTTTACAGTCGATAGTCAGGTGGCCAGTATCACGATGGAACTCACAGTACTTCAATTGGTCATGGGAGCGACTAGGGGCCATTTTATTTGGCTATCTAACATAGTCTTTTCCTTCCAGCTGAGCAACTAGTTTGGCCAGAGATATGTTTAAAGCATACTTTGGTGGTGATAGTGGTCTACTTCTTGATCGAGGCTTCTCTTCCTTCTCAATTCCCTCCTTGGTGGTGTTCTCGTTCATCTTCTTCGATCCATCTGCCGTTTCTGTTGCCTCTTAGTCCACCTATTTTGATCTTGATTTCTGGTAAGCTCTCGCTCGCATCTCTCACTTTCTTCTCCTAGATCAATCCATCATTTTACTCTATTTAGTGCTTCTTAGATGGTTTGAGAGTAATCGAAGCAAATGCTGCTCTTAAAAGAGGATTTGTGTAACAATCCCTTCTTCGGTGCTTCTCTGGCCGTACCATCTTCAAAATCTAAAATCTCTAAAAGAGTCTTATTGAATCTCTTAATATAGACTCGAAGAGATTCAACTGGATTTTGCACTACTGACCATAGGTCTTTCGTTGTCTTGTTGGTCTTTATGTGCATAGAGTAAGCTTTGACGAATGAATCCGCTAAGTCCTTAAGGCTATTGATTGCTAAACCATCGAAGAGCTGGCCCTTTAAGACTCTGCATGAACAGCTTGCACATCATCTCATCTAGAATCAAGTCCGAAATGCTTATGCCGCTGACCACGTTTTTGTATTCCAATAGATGGTCCTTAGGATCCGATGTCACATCGAAACGAGCGAACAAGAGATTTTCATATTTTGGTGGAACAACCGAAGTGATTCTCCTCGTGAACAGGTTTTTTGAATGTTCTTCGAGATATCGTCCAAAGCTGGGGTTTTGCTCGTCGCTTTCGACACCTTCTAGTCAATCTCTCCTTCACGAGCCTAGTGTTCTGTTCTAACATCTCCTTCATCATCTGCTGAATTGACTCAGGAGTTGACAAAGTCTGTGTTGGAATTTTCAAATTGAATGGCTGGTTCGACTGTCCTCCCGACCTCATCTGCTACATCATCTCGTTGGTTGGATTCTGCACAGGCATTCGTTGTCGTCGTAGTTGTTATTGCAGCAGGCATTGCTGTGGCTATTGAAGCTGTTGGTGTTGGAGTCGAAGGAGTATACAGTGGCTGCATCCTCCTAATGGGGTTATAGAAGGACTGTTGTCTTCCTGGCTATAGCGTCTGAAACTACCATTATGCCGCCGTCGATACTAGGAATGTGGAATGCTCATAGTACGAGTAATAATAGGATTGTAAAGCCATCTGTGAGTTTTGATAGCTAATTTGGCTTCTCAAAGCTAAATTCTCACTGCTGAGGTGCTCCAACTTCTGTCGCGCTCTTGAGAACGAGTTGCCTACTCCTGGAGCATTTTTTTTAGAGCCTCCCCGTTCTGTTGTAAGGGCTTCCATCTGCTGGTTGGCCTAAAGAGTCGTTTCATTATCTTCAATTGGAACGTCTGGAGTATGCTGGATGTCAGAGTTGTCTGCCATTTGCGGTTGAGCTAGAGATCCTGGAGTTGATGATCTAAAGGCCCCACGGTGGGCGCCAAACTATAGACGGTGGATCTACAATCAAATATAAAAATGTTAATTTGGATTATTTGTGCTTTATTCAAGGAACTTGAGCCCTCAAATTACCGTTTATTGGACCTATTAGCTCTTAAGCGAATGTTCAAGATCAAATTACAATGTGTAAAATAAAATAGAACTGCGGAAATAAAAATACCACATGTAGAATTTATAGTGGTTCACTATGTTAAAAGAGCTACATCCACTGTTCTTCACTAGAATATGAATTTTGAGTACAAATTACAAGAGAAAGGATGAGATATGATTTCAACAGAATTTCTGTATATTGTATTTCCCTCATCCCGTACAATGAAGCAACCATCTCCTTATATAGAGAATAAGGACGAATCGTGGCTCTCAACCGTCTGGCAGAATAGGATAATGCACTGAAAGCAACTGCAGTAGTAGGACACGTGTCGATCCATGATAGGCTATAATAATCATGCCTCCCCATGTTTCGGTTCATGATCAGACGTGTTAGTAACTGTCAATTTGTTCTAATAACTGTCAACTTGTGCCGATCGATCCAGTTGAACGAACACTTGGAGAGGAATTTGAGTAGTTGACGCAATCCGAATACTTACCACACATTAATAATCGAACCGATTGAACTAAACCAAAAGTTAGTTCTGATTAGCATTTCTCGTGTTGCTTGACAAAGTCGCTTCTATCCATTGGACTTGTTATATTCACCACTAGGTCCGTCTGGGCCTGTAGGCAATTTGGGCCTGACCAAATTGCACCCCAATAATTATAACATGTGAAAACTTTATACTGTAGTATATTTTTACTTGATAATATAGCATATAAGGACTTTAAACTACACCAATTAAAAGTTTTGGTTGAAACACAAGGAAAATGTTGACCCACCCTACTACGAGGATCCTGTACCCAACATCTCAACCTAAAACAAGCAAAAAGCAAGCCAGAGCTATGAAGGGGAGATTTTTATAAATGACTTTTTGGAAAAATTTATTTTGATGAATGACCTTTTTTTTTTTTAGACAGTTTTTGGCATAAAAAAAAGACTTTTTAGATATCAAAACGGTTCTATTTTTTTTTATCATGTTGAGGTTCCTTATCCTGCTACAGTCATTTTTGTTATTTTTTTTAAAAAATAAAACAGTTTACCTGCACAAAAAAATATGTTTTTTTGGTTAAAAAAAAAAAAACTTTTACCCAATTTTTTTTTTTTTTTATCCCTTTCGTCAAATTCTTCCGCTATGAAGCATCCCTTAGTAGTAGGAAAAAGGAAAAGGGTTTTTTTGGCTAATGTGCAGGACCGCGCTTCCGTTTTCCCTTTGCCAGAAGGTCTCGTGAGTTCCTACGCTGCCACGTTTCGAGGTCCTTTTCTTCTAGTGCTTCGACTTGAAGCGATAGCTTCTCAACCAAAAAAAAAAAGATAAAAAAAAATGAATAAAACAAGTTTTCTGATAATAAATAAAAATTAAATAGGAGGGGACTAATTGCCAACAGCGACATCATTTTCATATGAGGAACATGAATAACTCGTTAATTCACCGTTAATTTGTATACCCCACTATTCTGCCACACTTTTGACCACTAAAACAATAGTTTATCCAAAATTCAAAGAGCCTGCATTATGGCATAAAGAAGGTATCTAAATCGGAAGAAAGTTATCAACGGTCTATACACATTAAAAAAATTCCTACTTCATTGGACAACCTCCGTGGACTGACTAACTTCATCAAATGTAAAACCAGATGCCTCTGCAAGCTCCGAAAACTCTAGTTCTCCACTCTTTTTCTGCCAAAAAAAAACCCTAGCTTTCATTAGGATTAATTGAAATTTTAAGGAAAAAGCTAAAACTGGAGAGTTCAAACGGCTATATTCTATCATGACCCACCTGCCCTTTAATCACACATGTTGGAAACCCTTCAATTCCAACGTCTGAACATTCTTTCTCCATTTTAGTTTCTTTACTGAATCCACTAGGGAAGCATTCCACATAATTTAACAGCTTTGCTGCTTCACGCCCAAACATCTGTTACAGTAATTATAAAACTTCTGCTAAAAGAGTGATTTATTCCGTCTGCTGAACTGAATGAACATGGGAAACAGTCGGAAAAAACATTTGCAGCCTTTGTATAAAGAACATGTGATTCTTTATAAACCTAAGAAATTTTGTGCTGCGGCAAAATTTAAGATGCAAAGAGTGAATCTTCAACAGAGTAGTCCGTGGAGAAAAGAAAGATCCTATTTTAGTTAGCAATATCACGCAGAGCATGGAAGCTGCCCAAAAGCATTTTGGTAAAGCGCATGCAGGAGTGGATAGAATAAAAACAAAGCAATGAAATAAATTCTGCAAACATAGTTTATTTTAATTATTCAGCAAACAAATCCTAGCATGATGCAGTGATCGTTGGAGCAAACAATCTGTTATGATGAGTTTGCGTTATTGCTTCATAATCTTGATCGACTAGTTTAAACACAAGCTGCAGAAAATAAAATACCTACCTCTTTTTGTTCGATGCAGTGTGAACATCAAAATGCCCCATACATTTTAGCACCAATGGAATTCAGATGCTTTGCAAGAGAAAGAGCATGAGGAGTTGATGTTGTTGTAATCTCAGTTGTAAAATACGGAAGGTTAATATCATCCAGGTTTCTGGCCAAAAAGAAGAAAGAAATAGCAGGAAAAATGTTAAAAAATCTTTGTCAAGGGTATAAGTTAGATGATATCAGATTAGGATACAAAAATATGATAGTATAAACCAAGGATGAAAGTTCGAAGGTCAACAATTTGATGAACCATATAGGAACGTTCATACTAAGCACTAGAGATTTGTAAGACGTTCATACTATAGCATTTGAAAAAAGAAGGAGAATATACAATAAAGCTAGGCTCTTGCCAACTACACAAATGCGACGTAAAATCTAGTAATACATTGCAAATCTTCCTTGAATTGTACGTGGGATTTTGACATTTAAAGGTCCAGCAGCAGCATATTTTTATATATAATTCCTGTTGGGATGACGTTCTTCTACCTCTAAACAAGTAAACATCTAAGTAGTAACTAGTGATGAATAATAAACACACACACATGAAAAGAGCAAAGATTACCTTTAGAGTGATGAGAAACAAGGTGAAGGAGAGAAGAACAGAGAAGAGACAGTAAGGGCAAGATGTTGGAGAGAACTTAGTGGTAAGAATGTAGAGAAAATAGGCACTCGCAGCTGCCATGGAAGTGCTACTCCAAAGTAGAAGACGACGACCATCACATTCATTCAATCCAAAACCCATTCTTTTCTGACTCAAATTTACACCAACCGTCGCAACCACACCATACCAAACCATTCCAATCAATGAAAGAGGAACACCTACAAAATCCCCAAAAGAAAATTCATATACCAAACATAATCTCATTACCAAAAACGACAGCGTAATCGCTGTTAAGCACATCGCTGCAAGCTCCAGCAGAGATGGGGCAAAAGGCAGTGGAATGGGTGAGTTGGAGGTAAATGAGATATGTTGTCTCCAAAAACCCCAACCCTCCGATTCCACCGCACAATTTGCACGCCCACTCTCTGTCTCCCTCTCCCGGAGAAGAAGACGAAGACGACGTCGTTTCAGATTTGGAATCGGAGGGAGCATTTGAGCGGAGGAGGAAGCAAAAACCTTTTCCGATAAACTAGTGGAAGGGTGGAAGAACAAACCCGATTCTTGTTATTAAAAATGGAGATTTTCGAGAGACGGAAAACAACAACAAAAGACCTGCGACACAACAATGCCGAAGAAGTCGAAAGGCTCGCCAACGTCGCCATCTGGAGCTCCTCTGCTGTCTTGCCGTTTGCGCCACCGCACGTCTTTCTTCACTTCTGACTCCTGAGGCTATCCCTTTTCTCGACTTGGGCCCTACTTAGCCCATTTTATTTTGGAGCCCAAACTTATAAACCACAGCCGACATCATAATTAATCCAAGTTGATGAATGCAAAATATACGAAAATCCTTTATTCAATGCGCACAAACTCGGTCCTCTTCTTAAACTATATCGAAATTTGATCATTAAACTCATTAAGTTGAAAAAAAATTTCAACTAAAAAAAGTGGGGCAAATGAATAACAAGGCGAAGAAATTACAAACAAAAACGAAATGAGATGGCGTGGCACCAATACCCCCAACTATCTTTTTCTCTCAAAAACAGTAGTAATTGTAAATGAGGTGGAGAAGGTGGGAGTTCCAACGTCAGTCCCGGCCGTCGCTGTTTGGGAGTCAGGATACCTGAAGAGTTCACTGCAGGACATGACCCTGGAGCTCTTAACATCCCTTACATGTACACTGTTGCCTCTGCTACATAATCTATTACCTTCTTCATATATTTTCATATGCACATATATAGGCATATCATATTTATGTAATACATGAATGAGAAAGCATGCTTCATAAATGTAAAAAAGGTTGTGTATTTATTTATATATTTGATTATTCCCTGCAAGGATGTCAAGGAACCCTCACTTTCTGGCACAAGTTTCATCACATTTTAGAAAAGGATGATGAAATTATTGTTGGAAGTTCCTAAACAGAAGTGTGTGTGTATATATAGGGAAAACAAAAAGGAGTATTTTTATTCAACTGGTTCAAGTGCGGCACTCATTGTAAAGGGTAACAGGTTTAATTTGAATAAGTACCCAAAAAATGAGCTTGAATGGGAACAAATGAAAACAGCCCATATGTTTCAGCTGTTGAAAGTTTATTGTATGTTCAAGTCTACATAATACCTGACATTGTATTTGCTGTTGAAATGTTGGGTAGATATCAGAGTAACCTAGGTTTGGACCATTAGAGAGCCGTAAAGAAGGTGATGAGATACCTTTAAGGGATTAAGGATTACATGTTCATGTATAGACAGACTGATAATCTGAAGGTGATTGGATACTCCGATTCAGATTTTGCTGGCTGTGCTAATACGTGAAAATCAACATCTGGTTATGTTTTCATGTTTGTTAGTGGAGCTGTATCTTGGAGGAGCATGAAGCAGACTTTGACTGTTACCTTTACTATAGAGGTCGAGTTTGTTTTTTGTTTTGAAGCTACTTCACATGGTATATGGTTGAAAAGCTTTATATCTGGGCTTAGAATTGTGGATTCTATTTCTGGGCCATTAAGATTGTAGTAACAATTCAGCTACGGTATTTATGGCCAATAATAACAAGAGCGGTAGTCGAAGTAAACACATCGACATTAAGTACTTAGCTATAAGAGAATGTGTTAAAGAAAAGAAAGTAGTTATTAAACACGTTAGCACTAAGCTGATAATTGCCGATCCTTTAACTAAAGGCATACCATCAAAGATTTTTAAGGATCATGTAATACGAATGGGACTTGGTTCTATGATGTGAATTCCATTGTACATACATTTTGTTATTTTTATGAAACTCTTATTCAGTTGTAATGTTTTCTCATATTTAGTTGTACACATATTCAATTATTTTGAGAAAAATCAATTAAGTTGAACCTAAAATAAACATGGGATTTATTCATTAAGTTATGTTACCATTTATGAGTTAATATTAAGGGATATAATGCATTGTAATACATGAAAGATAATACTCGTTCTACGAGAACCTGTCGCCATTATTCATATGTTTATTCTTAAGTTTGAGATTGGTTGATTTTGGTTATCTAGAAAATATATGTGAACCAAGTGAGAGAATGCTATTTTAATTATTTATTATTATTTATTTAGTTTTTAAATGATAATAAATAAATAAAAATAAATTTAAGTGGTCTAATATACACGTATTTTCTATAGAGTGTCAACCAAAATATATCTCTGAAATTTAAGTGGTCAAAAATATACACGTATTTTCTTTCTTTCAGATAAATTTTTTTTAAAAATTCTTATAAAAATATTCTTCATTCTTACTATATTTGTCAAATGACTAGAGGTTAAATTTTCTTTTCTTTATGTTTCTGTTTTTAGATAATTTTTATACAATTTAGTTTATATATATACGTTGAAAATCATAATCCCCAAAGTACCCATCTCATATAAGACAAACATCAACCAAAATAAGACAAGGGGAAGAAACCTCTCGTACAATAAAGCCGCTCAAAACTCAAAACCAGATGCACGACAAAATAAACTCAATTCTAAAAAAGAAAACGACAGACTTCTTTGTTCATAAACACAACTCTACAACGTAAATAAATACAAGCAATGGGAAAAATATTAGGCTGTATCAGATTCCTCAATCCAATTATTCCACAACTAGTTTTGATTCCTTCTCATGCCTGAAATGATCCGTCCTTGTGCCTATCTTCTTTTCCACACACCTGTTTTAAAATCAGAATCTCTCAGTAACTCATTGAAATAGGACCAAATGGGTTGTTCGTCTTGTGAAATGTTACCCCTTTGTAATATGCTGAAGAATCTCTATGATTTCTGAGAAGTCGGGTCTTTGGGTAGGGTCGTGCTGCCAGCACCTCTCAAGAAGTTCCGCAAGGCTAGGATGGCTGTTCTTTGGTATAGGAGGTCGGAGACCCTGATATAACTATGTCAATACTGCAGATTGTTGGCAAGAATAATATTTGATAGGAATTCAAGGGGCGAATTTGAAACACCACATACTTTTTGCACCACACCAACTGCCGCTTGTAATGGTGTCAATGAAGAATATGGGAGCTGCAGCACAAATCTCCAGGTTACAACGGCTGATGGAAGAGAAATACAAACAAAACAATAAAAAGAAAACCAACACGCATCGACTTGACTTTCCTTTTTGGGGAAAAAGTACTTACTTGTCCTGTAAGAAGCTCCCACATTACTATGCCAAAACTGAAAACGTCTGCCTTGTGATCATATGGTCTGTGTTCAATCACCTTCGTTCAAAAGACCCTTGTGAAAAGATGCTAGGAAAAACATCATTTGATTCCTTCGACCAATGAGGAACACATACAAAAAGGAAGTTCTGTTTCGAGGCATACCTCGGGAGCCATCCAGCGGTATGTTCCGGTTTCTGCTGTCATGACTCCAGATTGAGCTTGCACTCTCGCCACCCCAAAATCAGCAACCTTAACGACCTGCTTTATGACAATAACTGAAGCTTTTAGGAATCACTTTCTTTAAAATAAAAATAAATAAGTAAAATTAATTAAATGCAGCCTTGGCACAATATCTACTTGTTCAACTGGCAATCTATAATTATATATATTGCACTGCAAAATGAAGGATACCGTAAAACCAAGTGGAAAACGAAGAAAGAAAAAAAGAAAAAGAAAAACTCTGAACCAATCTATGGGCAAGGGGTCATGGGGAAGATCACAGCTATTACATTAACAATGAAACTTCAAAATTGTTTCTTATGAAACTAAATAAACAAATTCAAGATGTTAAGATGTAAAATAGGTTAATGTTTACATATAAAGTAATAATAATACAAATGCACGATACATATGGAGATTGAAATAAACAAAGTGGTGATAAAGAACTACTCAATATCCTAAACATTAAAAGGTGATAAGAAAAAGTACCACACTCAATAAAGTCGCACTGTTGAAGAATCATGCTTGAGAGATAGCTAATAAAGAGAGCTTTAATTAGAAGAAAAAATTATTTTCGTTTTGAGTTTTCAACTCCGACGATCCAAAAAGAGGAAAATAGCTGCATTTGGCTGTAGGCTGACAAATGATAAAATTCGTAGAATACTTACTTCATTTTCATCCATCAGAAGATTCGCAGTCTTAAGGTCCCTGTGGATTATGTTATTCTGATGCAAATAGTTCATTCCTTTGGAAACATCAATTGCTACTTTGAGTAGAAAAGGAAGCTTAAATACCCCCTTATGCTTGTGCATAAAGTCATATAGGCTTCCTCTAGACATAAACTCTGGCAAAGTAGATATAAACATAAAAAAGCAGTCGTTAGCTGATTCCATAACAATTTTTGATTCATTATAGGAAACACAACTGTTAACCCCCCCCCCACACAAAAAAAAAAAAAAAAAAAAAAGGGGTAATTAGCAGATATTTTCAACCACATCTAATAGTACCCACAAGCAGTATCAAGCTCCTCCACTAACATGGTGAAAATGATGATACAAAAAAGTAGCAATATCCTTAATCAAGATTATTAGGAAACAGACAAGACTTGCAAATATGAGGAACCCAGTAAATATTTTCTATGATTTACCAGTCACAATGCACAAGTTTGGATGTCGTGTGCATGCTCCTATAAATTGCACAACATTTTTATGTCGAATTTTCCTGTCAAAAGTCAAGATAGAAAAAGGGGAATTTAAAAAGATTAACGAGAAAAAGTTTCAGAGGTATCAAACGAGTCACTACAATAATAGTGTTTGCACAATGAACAGATATAGCGATGGTAACAATATTAGCTTTCTAAACATATGCGAAGACTAGAAATGTAAGCATTATTTCTGAAGGAAACTAATGAATTGATAGATGTACAAAACAAAATAGACATGTTGATATGATTTGAGGGCCTTGGACTCAACAAAAGTGCATGCAAGCCTTTGCAACATAGAAAACTACTATGGCTCGTATCTATACATTATCCTAAAAAAAAGTTTAGAAAACTCCAGTTACTCCCCTAACAACTATTAGCAGACACACTAACAAACCTCATTATATAAACTTCCTGTGAAAACTCTCGCACCATCTCCGGATTGATGCGCTCAAGTCTGAGGACTTTAATAGCAACTTCCTGACTACAATATGTGCCTCTATACCTGAAAGTTCAACGGAAGGATCAGCTAATAAATAGTAGCCATCAAGACGCATAGTCATAAATGAGAACTTACAGATCACCATATGATCCGGATCCCACTTTATTCTCAACTTTTAACATCCTAGTATTAATTTCCCAGACATCCGTCTCATCTACCGGTATTTCTACGGACTTAGGACATGGTTCAATTTTTATTGGTTTATGCTCCCTTATAGCAACAACTGGATGCCGTCTTGACAAAGATTGCTCCTGTTGAAGAATTAGCGTCAATGAAAAACCGCCAAAAGTACTCCACTACAAACACTACAAAGTTTATTAGGCTGTCCATGAGAGTGACTTTCTCTAGCAAGCTGTATTGAATTTTAAAGAATGAAAATGTCCAACAAATTTACAAGGTAAATATAGCAATAAAATAAGATTGACATGATAGTAAGGCGGAGTAAGTTTACCTTATATTTTAAAATTTCCTTCTCCAACACAACTTTAAGCTCCTCGGTTTCCTTGATGAAAGAAAATATTCACGCATATCAATTACTATAGCGATGTGAACGATATTGGCAAAAACGTAATAATAAAAAACAACAAAAGCAAGAAAAAGATACGGTTAGAGGGCAGGGGTGCATCTATACGGCAATATACAAATTCATACCTCATGAGGCCAACCTTCAACAACAAAAACATCCAGAGAGTATCCATCACAAGTTGAAAATGCATGAGCTTCTTGGATGTTTAGTCCAATTTCAGAAAGTAATGAAGTTAACTGAGAATCAATACTGATATATATTATCTAGTATGGGTCGAGCAAGAAGAGGACAAAACAAAGGCAAAAGCAGGAAGAATGCATGTGGTGTAGAGATAAGTTCATACCTCGCTAAGGAGCTTAGGTTTGTCCACTGTCGAAAAAGTAATTTCATGCATGGGTCTGCAAGATTGGAACAAATGTAGTAAACGCCAATTCAAGGGCAATAGACACTAACACAAATAAATTAATTCATCCAGTCCTTATGAAACTTGCTATACAACTAAAGCCTTGATGAATATAATCCAAAGCAACCTAAAAATTAAAACTAATAGACTACCAAAGCAGTCATATGACAGATTTTGCAAGCAGGGGAGAAGGAAGCAGAGGAGTAAGGTAGAGAGAGTATCCCAAAAACCAAAAAGAAAATTACTATAAGATGAAAATAAAGGAATCTAAGACATACTATTTATCTCATTATCTTGAAGACTCTCGTGAATAGGTGAGCGGACATGAAAAGATTCAAGAGCGGGAAAGACAGGGGAAACAACTGTCCCCCTCTCCCTCTTAAAGGCGTTAAAGGTGTTAAATCGAGTGACGAGACATATACAATACAAAAAACTCAGTACTGAGATACCTATGAAAGAAAGGCCTCTCACTCATGGCGGTATCTCCATCTTCTCTATTGGGTTGAAGTGCAACAGCTTCAAGATTAGGCGATGAACCAAAGGTGGGCGGCGGATGGATCCTGGTGATGGCACAGTTTAACGACTATCACTAACAATGAAAATGTAGAAAAATGGAATTCAAAAGCAGAAGATATTAAAACAAACAAATGGATAAGATAAAAATATGAGTCAAAATAAGCCATACCCTTGGCTGCCAGAAGGATAAGAACTCTGTGCATCTTCTTTCATTGAAGCATCTGAATGGACAGAATCAATGGAATTCCCATTGAACGCAGAATAAACCTGCATCAAAGAATATATTTCTTGCAGCCCTAAAAACCATGAGAATGTACCGCACAGACGAATAAGAGCTAGTAGTTTTTACCTGGACAGTACGAACGTCAAAGGCGGGTTGATGTAGAGAGTGTTGAGCCAATTTAAGTAATCTCTTATGCGTAAGAACATCTTCTGCCCTCTCCACGTTTACATCCAATGCATATCTACAATTAATGCCAACAAAAAAGCTTAAAAGGAACAGATACAGAGAGAATACTTTTTGAGAAATGAGCAAGTATGTTCAACAATCAAAGAGCTCCTTACTTTACTTTACTTGATGGTTATATTTTAACACATTTACATGACTCCAACACTACTGAAGTGAATTCTAGGGAATTCTCTTGGTCGTGAACAAAAACAAGAACATGAATACGAAAACTTGGCCCCTTTTTCCTTATCAATGTTCTCAAAACAACCTCAAACGCCCTCCTTCAGGTACTTTCGTACAACTGTCAGCAACAAAGATTCCAGCTTTTCCAAATTCCCGAGAAAACGACTTGAGTGAAGGGAAAGGAAAAGAACATAAAGGGAAAAAGAAAAGAAGAAAAAAGGAAATAGAACAATCTCCTCGAATACCTGGCAGGTAAGCGATTGAAATGAAGCCAAAGGTGATGTTCGAAATCGGGAAGAGAAGCTTCCTCGTAATTCTTGTCCTGAATTCGTCGAAGAACCTCCTTGTACACTTGCACCTTCTGTCTTTGATGATTATTATCAACCTTCCATTTCGATGAGAATACCGCTCCGCTCCCACAGCTCTCCACCTCTTCTTCTTCGATCGCCATTTACAACCTCAAAACAAACGAATTGAAAAATCGAAACGAAAAGAAACTCCGATGATCATCAAGGATCTCGCTCACGAAGACAGAAAATGACAAAAAGGGGGCGGAAATGAAAAGGAAAAAGAAGTGGTGGCTCAACAGTGCGACGGAAAGAAGAGATTCTCTGTCTAGTGGCGCTGGCAGTGGCATGTTACCATCCATCATCGAACAGTTTTCTGTGCGTATCCGACGTGGCCTCCACGTCATTTTGACGGCCCCACACTTTCTCAGGTGTCACTTCCGCTCATGTCATAGACTAGGCCAGTTTTTTTCTGCCTTTTTTTTTCTTTGGTGAGATTAAAATGGGTGACCGTTTTCCCACCAAAACTCGACTTTTATTTTTATTGTTCTTAAGTTTATCATTAACGTATTTGGACTGTATAAAGTTGAGTAACCATAGTAAATATTATTTTTATCATTTTAACTATATAATTAATAAAAAGAGGTATGATTATTTATTTTAAAGGGACAATTAAAAAAACCATTTGCTTTTATATCTTATTTTCTTTTTCCTTTTTTTATTCCTAACTTTTGGGGAGAGATTAAAAAAAAGAGTTTTTTTTTTCTATTATAATTTCTTCATGGCCCCGTCCGTACTCTCATCTGATTTAATATATATATATATTATAAATTTTAGTTCTCTTAAATTATTAAAGTGTTTTTAATTATATAAATTTAAAAATTCTAAATTTCAAAGTGCATAATTATATGGCAAAAAGTAATATATAACGTGTCACAATCTTTAAATACTATATTTTGTGTTTGACTAAATAATGTTATGTTTATTTGATCGATTCGAATCACAATTTAAATTATTTTGTTATAGTATTTTCTTACAAATTGTTTAAACTTATGAACCAAACAGACTCAAACACCAGTTTTAAACAAAAAGCAATTTTGTTATACTTTTATAAAATTTAAATTGTTATAGTATTTTCGATTTAAACTTTTGTTCAAACTGTTTTTCCAAACGCCGTCTAACTTTTCTTTCCTTCTTTTTCGTTCACTCCTTTTTCAAACAAAAATAAGATGAGCTTTTTTCCTTAGTTTTATTGGGGTGTTTCTAATTAGTTATGATGTAAAATACAAATTGTTAGAGTTTAGACTTGCACTCAAGGTAGGCTATATAATCAATGCCTGTTATTATTTAGCAAAAAGTAACATATTTTATGCCAATATCTTTGCATTTGCATACTTAAAAATATGTAGAAAAAAAAATTTGTTAATTGCCCAAAAGATTTTCTACCCAAAAAAGACAAATATTTAGCGATACTTTATGTCATAAATAGTAAATATATATCTACCTAAGCCTGCTTTTAACCGTGTATGCTAAAGAATAATTAATGTACCAAGAGACTTGTGAGCACTAAAACATTTAGCTGTTTCTTTAAATTTTAATGAAAACGAACTGTTCGAATTGTAGATAAGCGGGATCATCATCAATTATATTTTGTTGTAATAAATGGAGTTATGGACTTAGTGTCGCAGTATCAGATTTTAATCTAATTGAGATGCCTTTTTTTTGGGGGGGGTAAAAACCTCTATTTAAAAAACTTATTTTAAGGGCATCGTGTGTTAGGATAAATGCTCATAAAGCATATGATGTTTTGAAATGGATATATTTATAAATAAATAAAATGAATTTATTCATTATATTTACATGTATGTATTTTAAATACTTAAGAATGTTATTAAAATTCTATAATTATCTATGTGACTTTAAATATTATATATAAACGTCACATACAAGAGGATAATATTTAAGGATGATAATTACAATAGTTAGTAACATATAATTAATTATTCAATTAAAGTTTGAAATCTTTAATTAAGTGTTATTAGTGTATGTCATTTCCATTCAGAATGAAACGGTCTTATTCAAACCGTTAATGTAGTGAGTCATTAAATGAATGCACTGTGTATAATGAGATTATATAGGATCAAGATGTGAAGAGATATGAATAGCTAATAATTTCTGTTAAATATAGCAAATTCTAATCATATCGACCGATAGTCATATATAAGATGATCTTAATCCTGAGTTTTAAGTAGACTCCTATTTATGGGTTTATGTCTTTTGACTTACTCGATACGGATTTGAGAATCAAATCTTGTTCCTTGTATCTTGGAGGCATGACAAAGTAAGTAGTCGAGAATGTTAATGTTACAAGATGGAATCCATTCCTTCTTAAATGAGAAGCAAATAAATAATTCTCTTGAGTATTGATTTAGGGCTTGAATAATATGTAACACCCTTGAATTTTAAGTAGGATTTATTATGTTAAGTTTAATTATTAAGTATGCCAAGTGTGAATTTAATGTTAATTTTGGTCATTTAAGATTTTTTTCATCTATTACATTTAAAATTTTGATTTTTAGTTTTTAAAATACCAAATAAGGGTGAACGGCGGGTGATTTGGTAGTTTTTTGGCAGGTACGGGTTGGTTTTTTTGGATAGTGGGTTGGTGATTAACCAACCCGTACACCGCCCATGGAATAGCGGGCTGTTTTGGTTTGGGTATGGTTGGTGCAGGCTGGTTGAGGCAATTTGAGCCTATACTATAGCTCAATGTAATTTTTTGGGCTTTAAAAAAAGTTAAGAAAATTTTGTGGAAAATATAAGATAATAATATATGAACCATTCTGAAAACAACCAAGTTTGACGCCTAAAGACTATGACCATATTCACAACAGAGGGGAAGCACTATGTGCGCCATTGTCACTGAACTAATTACTCAGAATTGGGAGTGGGAAGAAGAAAAGAAAAAGGGAAACTTTGGGGTTGGCTAGCTATGATTAGAACTTTGGGGGAACTCTAAGGACTTGGAGTCGATGTTAAGGTAAGGGGACGGAGGGCAGAAGGCAAATTAGATTAAGGAAATATGCTTTTTTTTTTTGAAATTTAGGCGGGCGGGTCGGTTTGAACCCACTCTTTAAATTTCAAATCCGAACCCGCTCGCCAACATATACAGGCGGGCGGGTTCAACCCGTCCATTGGCAGGTTGCTAACGTGGACCTATTTTTTTTGGGCGGGCAGGCACAAGTACGAGAGGTCGGCGGGTACGGAGCGATTTTTGTGCAGCCCTAATACCAAATGATATTTTACCCCACATTTTTTCCATATTTATAAAAATGCCCTTGGCCTTTTTATTTCTTTATTTTCACTCTCTCTCTTTCATTCTCTATTTCTCTCTTTCTTCTCTCCTCTTTCTCCCTTTCTTCTTCTCTGATTTTTGTACAGATTTGAGCAATAATTGAGGTTCCAATCATCAAGTTTTTATGCAAAAATGTTATTGAGGTTAGCTTTCTCTCTCTTGAAAAATTCTAAGTTTTAAATTTCAATTTTTCAATTTTTCTTTGATTGTTGATTCCAAACTTCTTGAGCTCAAATAATGTTCGATTCAAGTTGCAGAAACTGTTTTAGAGTGAGCTTAAACTTGATTTGAACTAAAATCAATTTAACTAAATTTTGATGTTTTTCTTTTATTTTCAAATCAATTGTGAAATTGAGTTTAAAATTGAGGGAAAATGGTTTAAATTTGTTCTATTAAGATTTTCTATGTTTTCTGTGTGATTTCTATGTCCTGGGAATTGAAAAACAGGTTTAAAATGAGGATTTGAGTTTAGAGAGGCTGAAACTCGATGTCTTAGGTCCCTAGATTTTTTCAGTTCGGGAGGCTGTTCATGAGCATTAGCAGACCAGACTCAAGTGAGTTCGATAAGCAGGTTCTAGAGTTTGTTAGGCCAAACTATGCAGGTTTGACAGGCTGACTATAAATTTTGAAAATTGTATTTTTACTTCCAATTGTCATTGTTTAATGATTCCAAAATGTTTTTGAAAGGATTATGATTTTGTGTTATGATTATTTTGAGTCAAAAGGCACACTGATAATTAAATTAACATAATGATACTTGTTAAAAGTGATTTTTGATTTTAAATACAGTTTTTAAGGTTTTAAACGTATATGAAGCATACGTTGAATTTTGTTTGGAGCTTATATTATTGGATTCAAATGAGGTAGGATATACATATATTTCCATTCCCTTTCTTTAACAGCCCCTTTTTAAACTGTTTTGGCCGAAAGTTTATTTCTTAAATGTTTCCTTTTAAGAATGATTTCTGTCTTTGATTTTGAAGAATTGTATTTTGATATTTTTTGGATTTTCAAAACTCGTACGGTGATTTTTTATCAACTTTCTTACAAGTAAGTGTACATTGATTTTTGTCAAGATTTTGAGATTTGGTTGCAAATGATATTTTTATTTATGGTTATTATTTTTAAATAATTTATTTTAAACTAATTATCCTACTGAGCCTTCCACTCACGTTTTTCTGTTTTTAAAAAGCCCCTTTTTAGGTTTGAAAAGGAAGGAAGGTCTCAAGATCGAAACCTGGCTCTTTGAGTAGAAATGGTATTTTATCTAGAACTGTATACTATACGACTTATCCCGGTATGATGTCATTTTCGTCTCTGTTAATTGTATATTTTTAATTTATTTTAGAGACGATGATTTTCAGTATTCTTGTATTATTATTATTGATTTAAATTGTATTTTATTTACCTACTCGCCTTTGTGGTAAATGACCATGTGATGGTGAATGAGAATAAGATCTCGGCCCTACCTTCGTGACATTCATGTAATGGTGACCACTGATGATATTTATTTACTTTCTACATATATTTATTTATTTTTCCTTATTTACCTTAATTTTAATTTTTTACCTAAACTTTTTGATCCCCACCCTAGGGCGTTATAGAATGGTATCAGAGCGTAGACTTCAGATCTTTTGGGAACTGAACCTATAAAATTTTCATTGTTCAATTTTGATTTTTTAAGTTTTATGTCAGGACAATTGTCATTACAGTTACGTTTGAGTACACAGTGTTATTTATGATTTTAAACTTTAGATAGTTAAAAATTTTGGGGACAAAATTTCATTTAAGGAGGGTGGATTGTAACACCTTTGAATTTTAAAGTTAGATTTATTATGTTAAGTTTAATTATTAAGCATGCTAAGTGTGAATTTAATGTTAATTTTGGTCATTTAAGATTTTTTTATCAGTTACATTTAAAATTTTGATTTTTATTTTTTAAAATACCAAATGATATTTTACCCCATATTTTTTTCATATTTATAAAAATGCCCTTGGCCCTTTTTATTTCTTTATTTTCACACTCTCTCTTTTATTCTCTATTTCTCTCTTTCTTCCCGTCTCTCTCTCGTCTCTTTGACTCTCTTCTTCTCTGATTTTTGCACAGATTTAAGCAAGAATTGAGGTTCCAATCATCATGTTTTTACCCAAAAACGTGATTGAGGTTAGCTTTCTCTCTCTTTAAAATTTTAAAGTTTTAAATTTTAATTTTTCAATTTTTCTTTGATTGTTGAATCCGAACTTCTTGAGCTCAAATAATGTTCGATTCAAGTTGTAAAAACTGTTTTAGAGTGAACCTAAACTTGATTTGAGCTAAAATCAAGTTAACTAAGTTTCAATGTTTTTCTTTTATTTTCAAATCAATTGTGAAATTGAGTTTAAAATTTGGGAAAAATGGTTTAAATTTGTTCTATTATGATTTTCTATGTTTTCTGTGTGATTTCTATGCTCTGAGAATTTAAAAACAGGTTTAAAATGAGGATTTGAGTTTGGAGAGGCCGAGACTCGAAGTCTCAGGTCCCCAGATTTTTCCAGTTTGACAGGTCGGACTAGGATGTTCTGCAAGCCGACTGTACATTTTGAAAATTGTATTTTTACTTCCAGTTTTCAATGTTTAATGATTCCGAAATGTTTTTGAAAGGATTATGATCTTGTGCTATGATTATTTTGAGTCAAAAGGCACACTAACAATTAAATTAACATAATGATATTTGTTAAAAGTGATTTCTGATTTTAAATGCAGTTTTTAAGGTTTTGAACATATAAGGAGCATACGTTGAATTTTGTTTGGAGCCTACATTATTGGATTCAAATGAGGTAGGATATGCATAAATTTCTATCTATTTTCTTTGGCAGCCCCTTTTAAACTATTTTGGCTGAAAGTTTATTTCTTAAATATTTCCTATTAAGAATGATTTTTGTCTTTGATTTTGAAGAATTGTATTTTGATATTCTTTTGGATTTTGAAAACCAGTACGGTGATATTTTATCAACTTTCTTACAAGTAAGTATATATTGATTTTTATCAAGATCTTGAGATTTGGTTGCGAATGATATTTTTATCTGTGATTATTGTTTTTAAATAACTTGTTTTAAACTAATGATCCTACTGAGCCTTCCGCTCACGTTTTCCTGTTTTTAAAAATCCCATTTTCAAGTTTGAAAAAGAAGGAAGGTCCCAAGATCGAAACCTGGATCTTTGAGTAGAAATGATATTTTCTTTAGAATTGTTGTATGATACGTATACTGTATGACTTGTCTCAGTGTTGATGTCGTTTTTGTCTCTGTTAATTTTATAATTTTAATTTATTTTAGAGATGATGATTTTCAGTATTCATGTATTATTATTGATGTTATTTGTATTTTATTTACATACCCATCTTCATGGTAAGCGACCACGTGATGGTGAATGAGAATAAGATCTCAGTCCCACCTTCGTGGCATTCATATGATGGTGACCCTCGATGATATTTATTTACTTTCTACATATATTTATTTATTTTTTCTTTATTTACCTTAATTTTAATTTTTTTACCTAAAACTTACTGACCCTCACCCGGGGCATCACATAATAAGAGCACTTAATTCATGATTAAGTTCATGAATTTATTATTTATTAGAGAATCAATGATATTCAAGGATAAAGAAGTAATTAGAGAGGTTAATAGATATACCTAGCTCTAATTATGAATTATTTATAAAGGATCGACTTATATGTAATGACTGTATCAAATGGACGACTTTAAGAAATGAGTAAATTGAAAATCTATAATTTCGAGAGTGCAATTCTAAGTATTTAGTGAAGTTACATTGGAATTAATAAAAGAGCAATATCTTAATTAAAAAGCTTAAGTAATATATTGGTTTTATTGGAGTTTGAAATTATGGGTTCATTAGTCCCCCGCCATCCTTGCAAACATTGTTTGGACCAGTAGAGTTATTGGTTTAAATAACTAATTTAACATTATGGAATTCTAAATTAAATATCACTCAAAATAAATTATTTATGAATTAATTTATATTTATTTAATAATTATATTGTTTAATAAATAAAATAAAACAATTAATTTTGGAATTTACACAGTAGGAGAGTTTCATTGTGTGTGGTGCCCAAGCACAGAGAGGAAAGTCCCCTTGTCCACATCAAAGCTTGTTTACAAAGTTCTATATTTAGTATTTCCAACTTTGAATAAATGTGATTTAATTTAAACATGGAAAGTTGAACATGGTGACAAACGAGATTGGGTAACAAGTAGATTCTCTCTCATCTTTCTTCTTGAATTAGCACCACACACAAATAGAGTATCTTGTGTGTGGTGTCTATGGCAGTGCAGGAATGTAAAACTTGTGTATTTTATTTTAATTAAAAATTTGATATTAAAATTAAAATAAAGAGACTTTCCAAAATTGATGATCTCTTTTGTTCTTTATAAGTAGAGGCATTCTCTATTCATTTAAAATACTTGTAATCTTGGAGAGACTGAGAGTATTTTATAAAAAAATACTTGCATATTCATTTAGATACTCACATATTCATTTAATTTATAGCGTTATGTAAAAAGTTTTGTGAAAATTTTTGTTATGTACGATCCATACTACTACTACATATCTGTTATATCTTGTGAAAAACGTTTTCCAAAACCTACGGTATGAGAATGAGCGTTGCTTTGTAGCTGGTTCAAGCCTTGTGATGAAAACTATTTCACATTGAGAAATAGGTATATAATAATGCTGATGATCGTCTTTAAGGCATATGCATATGCGGGGATAGTATGTATTTGTATTTGACTGGACAAAAATTGGCCAGTCTACAAAGAATGTAATGATGATACTCTTTAAATGAGCGGCGCAAGTGGGCAGTGGATTATATGTGGAATGTTCGTGTATATGTCTATATAGGTCTCAGTTCTCAAACTTTTGAATGTGAGGGGGAAATGCAATACGATCTTATCCACAACCGATAATCCCCTTCTTAGAAAAGGGGGAAAAAAAAAAAAAAGGAATAAAAGTAAGGAGAAAGGTCAAGTTGTTCTCAATTATCTTGATCTAGTATGCACGTATCTTAATATTGTTGAAACCACGGACGTGACCTAGTCATATTACATAGGTAGACGGATTGATTTTTTTTTTTTAGTATATATATATGTATCCGTCGATCTTGTAATAAAGAGAACAAACTGAATCCTGAAGGTACATGAACATGATATGATTAAAATTCGTACCCTAAATCCGGCTAACTACTTTTATTAAAAAAAAAAGGTTTAGCAGTGTCCTAACACCTTGAGTCTAACGGACACTTTGACAATCTATCAAAACTATAGACAAAAAACCCAAAAAAAAAAAAAAAACTTGGTCTATTTTTTACTGAACGTTTTACTAAAATCACAGGTGAAATAAACATGAAACTGGCTTATGCTTTTTTCAACTAGCAATGGGAATTGATCTGCAAGCGTTAGATAAGACATAGGTTGGGGAACTGATATGTCACCACCATCGGTGGTCCAAAATAGCTAGCTACTAATTCAATGAATTTTTATTTATTTATTTATTTATTTAACTCCCGTACCTCATGAACTTTAAAGTCACCTTACTTGTTACCTCTGGAATTTGTAAATTCCAATCTTATTACCCTAAGCTTTAAATTTCTCTTACGATATTACTCGCTATTGTTGCTAGGATCTTTTATTTTTCACCCTAGAAACTAGAATAATGACAGAGTATTAATTACTTTTTAAGGAAAAAATAAAGAGCGATTGTATTCTCTTATGACGAGGCAGTGCAGGGAAAGAAAGCATGCAAATGGGACAGTCCTTCCCTGAAGCCTGCCTGATCTTACATTTGCAGTTCCCTATATATATAATAGCTGAATTAATACACTATTTTTAGGAAAGCTGAAAACACATGTTATTTTTACATACTTATGATTCTGTGTTTTTTTAGGAAAGAAAATAAATTGCATTTATACAACTTGTTGGACTTGCCTTGACTCGTTGTTATATAAAGAATACTGCGAGATTAATAAGGGTTTTTCAACCTGCGTATTTTTTCTCTCTTCTATGAATCACGTCTAAGTCGTTTCATAGAATTAGAATGTATAACATTTATTTAGTGACACCATCTAAGTCGTTGCATATATATATATATTTATACACACACACACTTGGCGACATATATCACCCTTGCAATATACTATATGTTTCTAATTAGCTTTTTTAGAAAAAAAACAAATTATTAAAGAAATTCCATTTCAATAAATTTGTTTGGAGTAATTTTCTTTTTCTTTTTTCTTCTTTGGGTTTATTTGAAAGGGTTGTTGGAGTAATTGCCTTAACCAGTAATCATATTATTTCTGGCTCTTATTTATATATACATGTATAAAGAAGGAGCAAGGAGAGTAATTATATGAGATCTAAGGTTTTCAACCCTCTTCATCTTCTCTTGCAATATTCTATACATATGAGTCCCCTTTGCGGATTTTCATTGAAAGAAATATATAGACAATAGCATTAATTAATTTATTATATATGTATCCAGTGACAGAAAATGAAAATGAAAATCTTTAATTGAGGCTCTCTCTGATGCCAAATATTTTTATAAGAGGATCAGAAATATATACTACGGCGTCAAAAAATAAGGTTCAACATTAGAGAAATGATCACACACGCACACAGAGACACAAGGGGAAGCAAAAATGCATGAGTTGAAAAGAAGAAAAAAAAATAATGATGAGATGACTAATTACCTCCATTATTAGACATAAAAATTTGCTGTGCTGGACAAGAGTTTAGGAGAAATATCTATGTATGAAAGAGCACTGAGATATTGGCACGGCTCAATCAAATCAGAACTCGAGAGTGTATATATATATATATATATAATAACTGATCGATTCTAGTTTATGGATGATAATCTGAGTGAACCAGGCCAATATCAGAGTTACTACTTCATAACTCAAACTGTTGTAGTGATATTTCAGCAGCCCCATTATCATCCTCATCAGGCATCGTCATCAATCATCATGTTATACACACACACACACATACATACATATATATATATCATGATCTGTTTTCTTTTTCAGACCAACCGGAGCAAAGTAGATGTATATATATTGACTATTGAGAAATAAGAACAAAATAGAAAAGTCTAGATTTATATATACAAATGGAGATCTAGCTAGATCAATAGAAATGAAACTAATTTCAAGGAAATAAGAGAGAGAGAGAGGGAGAGAGAGTTTTGAGAATGTCTGGTTGATGTGATTCTGGGGTTAAAGGATTTAAGAGAGTGATGAAGAGGTCTGTTATGAGCATTTAAAACCGCGACTACCAAACCAGAAACCTGGGCCACTGCATTTAAATCCATTATTCCCCCCCTCTCTCTCTCTCTCTCTCACACACACACACACACACACGTTAGCAATTTGAGCCTCCCATATCTAGCCTCCCTAGAGTGCCCCTTGCAAATTAATTTGTGTCCCATAACTCCAAATTAACCTTGTCAATACTCTTAGGGTCATTTGGTTCAATGGTTCATGTGATTCGAATCAAAATTTCTCATGAACTAAAATTTGAGAAAAAAAGTAATCCTAATTTGACCTTTTGATTTAAAGTTTGAGCCAAAAAATGGTCTCAAATCCCAAAACTCCACTCTCCTATTTTTAATATTCTAAATTTATTTTTTAAACCACACATTTCAAACTACTAATTTAAATAGAGGTTCAAAACAAGAGAACTTAAAAAAGGGAACTTAAGGAGTAATTTTTGCTTTTAAATAGATCTCCTATAATTAGCTTCTATGTTAAGTCAAAAATACCATCAACACGAGGCCCTTTTAATTAGTCTCATAATGGCTTTTCAGGACATTTATGTTAAACTTTAACTTACAAAAATAAAAAAGGGACATAAATTAAAAAGTAATTTTCTTTCATAGATTTTATAGAATCTATTCCATGTGCTTCTATTCATAGCGAGAATCATACAAGTTTTTCATGATTTATATTATTATTTTTTTATTCTCAAGCACTGATCATGACATGAAACTACTCACAATTCTCATTCTTGGAAAAGTTTAGGTATGCAAGGGTAGAGTTGGCATTTTGGGTTGGGAGTGTGAGGATGCTCCTTGATGAGTTAAACAGGGAACAATGAAAAAACAAAGTTGATCGTGATACTGATCGGTGTCCTCTACAACAGCCAGGAAGACCACCCACATTTATGAGGGGAATCTCTCTCCCTGGGACGGAAAGGCCGCAACATTAATAGTCAAGCTTCCTGTGAGACTAATTTTAGAAACTAGCTACTGCATTTATTTACCTCTCTCTCTCCTCCAGATCATATCATCAATATATATATATATATATCATCAACCTAATAATATTGTTTATACATATATATACCAACGAAATATGTATTACAGCTCTCTTAAGGATCTATTTTTCTAGATTAGTGTACAGCCGAAACACTCTTTCACTTTCCATTTCGATTTTCTCAATTAACAAACATAATTTTTATTATTTTTTTCCTACGCTTGTGATAAATTTAAGTGTACAAATACTGTTAAATTATAATTGCAATTACTCTTAGTATAAAATGTGAAAAATACATATTACATTAGCCTGATGATGTAGCAGTATGTGTCTGGATCTCACACTGTTATTGGATAGTTTATAAATATATATATATATATAGAGAGAGAGAGAGAGATTGTATCTCATCATAACTAAGGGTGATTGACATACAACATTCTATCTTTTTTTTTTTTTTTCCCATATTGAACTCCAATTGAAAGATAAGTTAATTGGTCTCTCCTTCAAAGAATATTCACCACATTAACAAGTCTACAATTGCGAGATTGATCCACTTACTTGTTAGAACACGACCTTTGTCATTTTACGACGGTGAAAATAGACTTTCAAATAACCATCAACAGGTTATTCTTCTAGCTATGTGATCAGTGATACTACATATATAGCTAGGACTAGCACTGCTTTTTTATCCGCTAGTACTCTTTTAATTTATTATTGTTATTGTTAAGACAAACAGGAAGAGATGGGACCAAAAGTCAAACAAATTAATTACTATATAACCAGTTATACCAACCGAAAATAGTACATTGCTTTTGTAACAATATTTATATATATTTACCAAGGAATAAAAAGAATAGGGAATATATATAATTGTTGATGTTGTCGTTGTTGCGGTTGTAAAATTGGTTTGCACGCATTAAAATCAAAGCCCTTTCATGGTTATACTTTATAGTAGGGCCTTGCAGGTCTGAGTTATTTGTTATATTAGCAAGGGCCAAGAGGCCAAGACCTACAAAAGATCATTGATGGTAAATGGTTAATGTAATATCCAATTGTAATTAATCATAATTAGTATACAAAATTAGTAAATTAGCGTGTTTAATTAAAATTTTATCTCTAATTAATTATTTTGTGATAATTCTTGTTTATTTTATTCTATCTATTTTGTTTGCTTTAATTTATTTTTAGCAATTATTAAATTGTTTTAAAATAAATCTGTACGTAGTTTATTATTTTATTTTCAGAATCAGTCTTAATTAAATTAAAACATTTTTCTTTTAATTCATTTAAGCATATACTTACATAAATAATCTATTCACATATTTTACTTAATCCTTTCTTCCCCCCAGCTTTGCCAAAATTTTAAAACAACCCTATCGGCACACTTCCTAATTTTCACGTGGAGTTCAGATTTGGAACTCATATGTCTCCAGCTCCCAAGTTTGGAAAGGAAAACAGCCAGTTATTTCAAGCTGAAAACCACTTACAGTTCACTAATTTAGAGAAGCCAAAGTTTACCCAAGCTCAATACCACCCTCTCACTTCCTTCCTTTCTCCTTTCACTTCATTTTCTTCCTCTCCTTCTCTTATTTGTCTACGAAAACTCAGACACTATAAAGCTTCTATTTCAGCCAAAATAGAAGCAAAAACTCACGTTTGGAACCATTAAAGTTATGTCAGATCCTTCAATCCGAGGTTAGAAATATTTATAATGATTTAAACCTACATTATAAAGTTTTCATCTTTAATTTTGTGTTCAAACTCGTATTCATATATTTGAGTATTATTGTCCATTTGAACAACTATGTTTTGAACATGTTTGAGAAGAATTAATGCTTGCATGTAATGGTTTGAGGCTAGATAAGTGTAAAGCATGCTTGAAATCAATGATTAAGTGCTTTTTGAACTAAAGCATAGCATCAAAACCAGGCTAGGAAAGGATTGAACATGGTTTTTATGTTTATTTCTTTATTTTCAAAATAAATGTGAAAAATGTATAAATAATAATGAAACTGAGTCGCATGTGAATGAAAATGAGATTATGTAATTCATAAAATGTTTATGGACCTTTAGAACATGTTTTAGAAGCATTAGAATTGATTTGGAAAGATTTGAAATCGGTTTAAGTTTGAGAGCTTGAAACAGAGCACCTTTGGTTGCAAAGCCACGGTCAGGCGTGGTCAGTGTAACATGGTCGACCTTGTAACCGCGAGACATGCGGTTGACCATAGGTAGTGTACCCCGATCAACTACACGACACTAAGGAGCCCACTTTCAGGCTATTCGAACCTCTTTTGTTCCAAATTAAATTCTAAGTGTGCTTTCACTTGTTTTAATGATAAAAAACTACGGTTAACGTATTCTAAAATATGTTTGATTGTCATGTAAATAAATGAAGTATTATAATTAGGAAAGACACACTAAAAAACTATGACATTGTATTGTAACATCCAGAAATTTAATTAGGTAAGATTAGTGTGTTAATGGTGAATTAGTATGCCTTAATCTAATTTAAACTTAGTTTAATTAATTTTTGGTATTTTCAAATTAATCTCACTTTTAATTATTGTTATTTGTCTTTATTTGTTATTTTGAATTTTGAAACAAAATAATTCATTAAATACCTGATACGTCCTTTTTATGTGAAACCATGTGCGGAACATGATTTTCACTCTGAAAACCACCTCCCTCTCCTTTATTTAATTCCTTTCCCTCCTTCCCTTTCACACTCCCTCTCTTAGACTCACTCATTCTCTCTCTTTATCTTCCCGTTTCTCTTTCTTTCTCATTTTGATTTTCAAAAATATGAGCTCAAGCTTCGATTCTCAGCTGGATTAGAAGCTTTGAAGCAAGATTGAGCCTCCTCAAACTTGATTTCAAGCTCAAATTTGAGGTTAGTTTAACCTTTTTTTTCAAATTTCAAACTTTTGTCCTAATTTTTCTCAAATGCTGAAATCCGATTTTTTTTTTTTGGCTTAGAGACCTTTTTATCTAAGTAGTAGAACCCAAACGCTCATGAATCTAAGATTGATTTGACGAAATCAAGCTAAATCAAGTTTTTCTTCTTTTTTTCATTTTCGGAATGATTTGAAAATTCCTATGTAAAACTTGTTTAAAAGTGTTCCAATGTGTTTTTTATCATTTATGAACATTATGCATGCTCTGGGAATTGAAAAACAGGTTTAGAATGAGATTTTGAGCTCGGGGAGGTCGAAGCTTGAAGTCTCGGACCTTCCAGATTTTGTTAGTTTGGCAGGCCGATCATGAGCATCTGCAGGCTGGATTCATAAGTCTGGTAAGCCAGTATCAACTTTTCGGTAGGCCGAACCCGGAACAGTTTGCAGGTTGGCTCTGAATGGCCGTTTGGCCGAACTGTAGAGTTTAGCAGGCCGAACTAGGAAGTTTGATAGGCCGATCGGGGTCTAGAAAAATGATTGTTTTTCACCTGTTTTCACCGTTTAAAACCTAATAAAGACTTTGACTTTGCGATGTGATTTTGTGATCATTAAAGGCATATTAAGACACTATGAGATAGTATAGTATTCTAGAATACTCTAAGTTAGATATTGATGAAGCTTAGTTTACTTTTAAGGTTGTTTGTGATTCCATTGAGCTAACGTATAGCAGGATAGGACTACAGTGTTGAGCATCGGTATAGGAAATCGAGGTAGGACTCTATACCTCTTTCTTTGATAGCCATGTTTTAAAAAGGTTTTGGCCATAAAGTGATTCTTTTCAAAATGTTTTCAAGAAATGATTGAAATGAATTTAACTAGTTGTTTCCATTAATTGTTGAATAATGAATGATTATAATGAATGTAAATGAGAGAACTTGGTTATATGAAATTTGGATAATGATACGTGTACATTAGGGCATGATGCCGTACTTAGAGATTGGGTCGTATAGAATGCGACCTTGGAGGTAAGTCCCAAAACCCAACTGCGCCACTACAATGGTGATATTAATGGTTTGCCCAAGATAACAATAATGATTTTATTTTCGGATGAACAATAAGACTAAATTGGTAAGAATAAATTTTATTTATTTACCGTGTTTCATAATTTACGTATTAACGTTAGATTTTTATATTCAAATTACTGTTTTCAAAAGCTTAGTCGTACTGAGCTTTTCGCTCATATTTTATTGTTTTAAAACCTTTTCCCTTAGGTGCTATCCAGCTTAGGACCGATTGAGATTCTACCGAGCAAACACGTGGACTGTAGGATTCCTAGTCTGAGGTTATTTATTTATCTATTCAAGGCATGTAATATTCTTACCCTTATTTCTAATAGGACTGTGGTTGTAAATTACTTATTGTCGATACTATGTGTGTGCACAAATGTGGGTTAGATGAGTCGTGACTCGTATTTACTTGCATTTATTTGTTTTCATTATTTCATTTTATTAACTTGCATTAAAAAGGGCTTTAGTTTGTCACATTTATAAATAACTCAAAATTATTTAATCTGTAATTTTTATTAAAATTTGGTTAAATTAACTTAATTAATTCAGGACATCACTATCCGGTTCGGTGTACGTGACATGTACAGTAATGTAATACTTTACATTTATCACACTCCTTTAAAGTTGGTTTGATGATCATCATTCTCGACCCATCCATCTTTATTTGCGATTGTTTTGCTTCTTTGTGTTCGTACAAATATATAATTATATATTTATAATTATATAAACAGTCCTTGTAGTACTATTGATGCGTATTAGTTAGTTTGCTACTTATATATATTTTGTACTTTATATAGTGGTGGCCTTGCAAATATTGCAAATACACGATTTTACAAAAATCTCAATCATATTAATATATATTATGAGACTCAATAACAACAATACATTATATTAATTAATACTGATTATATATATGAATTTATGTATATACAAGCTCAGATGCACCACCGTCAATGATGGGATGTGAATTATATATACAAATATTGAATTAGCATACGACCCCAACCATCTCCCCCTTCCCCACACCACCCCCCAAATCCATGTATATACATGAGTCGTATATATATACAAATATTGAATTAGCATACAACCCCAACCATCTCCCCCCTTCCCCACACAACCCCAAAATATTAGATGAGATGTTATACTTTTTAGTGTGAAAAAGAGTAATGAGATATTAATAATAGATTACGGAAAGAAATGATAAAAGAATTTTTCTTGTAAAATTCAATAGCTATAGTTAAGTAAAGTACATCTATGTTTATTATATATGACAGGATTATAGTGATAAACAAGAACACAATTTTTTTTCCACATAAGTTTTATGTCATTAATAAGTTAGTGAATCCTTCAAATATTTTCCCTACAACGTGAGCTTATTATCATCATCTAATCCTGAACTTATTTTTTGGAAAATTTAGTTCAAAAGATTTCAATTAAATAGGCTTTCCCATGTGTGATTCCAATCATTGGTAAAAACTAAAACTCATAATTTTTTGAACGAGTTTGTTACGTGCATGCGTTAGATGGAGCCACTTTCCGTTGAAAAGTTTAATGCCATCCAACTCGTTATTCCCTAAGAAAAAGATGATAATTAATTCCTGTGAACCAACTAGGTTCGTACAACTCATAATTGCGTCAGAAATATTTAACTCCAGCCATACAGATACGAGGTATATGCATTACTTAAATAAGGATTATGTGCGTGTAATAATAAGTCTCCGCCAACTCAACAACTTAAAACCACCTTAATATATATAGAGAGAGAGAACAAATTTAATCGATCCATTTGGCAGCTACTTTTGAACCAATCAAAGCCTAAGCGGGGGTCAATGTGAGAAATACTATTTTTATGGTATTGATTTACAATTTTTTATCTCTATAAGAAAGTTTGAAACATACAATTTTTAACAACTATAAAGACCTTAGTGTTTTTAAATATTTTTAGTTAGGGTTAGATAAATATGTGTTATTTAATTGTATTTTAACCTTTTTCGTTAGCAAAAATAGTATGGATTAAAGAAAGGAAAAAAATATAAAATATAATAAAGATAGTAAAAAAGTTGTTTAGTATTTAATTTGCTTCAACCAACGGTCATGATTTAATCATATTTTGGCTATTCGCGGGCCCACTCAACTCAAATACTCAAAGGAAGAAACTTGTTTTTAAAATGATAGAAAATTTCAGTAGACGTCTATTGATTTAAGGGGGAAAAAAAAACTCTATCGACAGGTTTATCAAATTCCGTTAAACTAACTGTGTGATTTTAGCTTATGATACATTTTAACGCGATTCGATGGTCAAAGACTGTATTTGGAAGGAATGTGCAAGTGATAGAGCTGTGAATTTTCCCTCTGTTATGGAAGCCGAATAAAAAAAATATATAAAAATAACAACAGGGGCACATGGAAGAGTCACATAGAGACGTCAGTCACAGAAGAGGGGGAAAAAAAGGAAGAAAAAACCAGTTGAAAACAACATGAAAAGGCTAAAAGGAAACCATTTGCTGTAAGAGATGATAGGAGGACTTTATACAAGCACTACAAATATATCAATATTATATTATGTATGAGAAAATTTTTGGTGGTACATAATATATAGGTTGGGATTTGGTTTCTTTTTGTGGTTATCATAATATGTCTTGGTGGGTGGGCACACATAATTTCTTAGACCATTTGTAGCTAGGTGTATATTGTTAGTAGATATGATACAAGTTATATGAAACATAAATTACATGATACTTTGTAACGCCCCGAAATTTATTTAACGTTAATGTAATGTAAATGATGGATTAGTGTGCCATAATTAATGTTTTAACATTAATTAGATTATTTGGTTGGATTTTGAGTTTTTGGTTGTTTTGTTAAATTGATGCATTTGAATGATTTCTTATTATTTTAAAATGATGTTTTGAGTTTTAAAACACAACAATTTGTAAATTGTTAAAAATACTCCGTTTTACAAAACCGTAGGCGGCACATGGTTTTCGCACAGTAAAATCGCCCACCGATTTTCTCTATTTATTTCCTTCCTCTCTCTCTCTCTCCTCACTCTCACGCATCTCTCTCTCTTCCTCTTGATCTCTCTCTCTCTACATCTCTCTCTCAAATTTTTAAACCCAATTTCGAATCCAAGCTTCGGGTTAGCAAGGAGGAAGGTCGGGGACGTGATTCGGCAACCGAGATCGCGGATTGAAGCTTCGATTCGAGGTTAGTTTTGAAATTTCTAAACTTTTTTCAAAATTTTCAATTTTGTGCATTTTTGAAATCTAGGTTTGTTTAAGCTTAGAAAACCGTGGATGTGTGTTAAATGAACTTAGAACAACTAGAATCTAAGCATAGATTGAAGAAAAACGGATCGAATTCAAGATTTTTCATTTTTCTTCTCATTTTCTCATTTTCGGATTTTTGAGGATTTCGAGTTTAAATCTTGTTTAAATGAGTCCAAACATGTTCTAGTATGTTTTTCTATCAACTATGAATGTTTTTCATGCCTGGGATTTGAGAAAAACAGGTTAGAATCAAGATTTGAATTTTAGGGATCGAGAAACCCGTGGCTAGGATTTTTGGATTTTCTCAGTTCGGCAGGCCGAACTATGTGTTCGGCAGGCCGGAGTGAGGATCGGCAGGCTGGTGTTCTTCCGACCGGCAGGCCGAACCTGGGGAAGTGTTCGGCCGACCGAACTTTGCTTCCGGCAGGCCGAACTGTGGAGTTCGGCCGGCCGAAGCAGGGCGTCCGGCAGGCCGACCGAGGCATGAAAAATTTTGTGATTTTCACCCGTTTTCACTGTTTTGAACCCTGATTTAAATCCCAACCTTATAGAATGATTTTAATGATACAAATGGCACACTAGGACATTATGAAATGGTTTAGTAACATAGAATGTCTTGAACTAGGTATTGATCGACTTAGTTTGTATCTAGGATCGTTCGTGGTTCCGCGGAGCTAACGTATAGCGGACCGGGATTATGGTGTGAGGCACCAGCACGAGTATTGAGGTAGGACTTCTATCCTATTTCTTTGGTAGCCTAGTTTTGAAATGATTTGGCTTGAAAAGGATTTCTATTAAAATGTTTTCAACGGTTGTTTGGAAATGGATTTATCGGTTATATTTTAATATACCGTGATCTGAAATGAACTTCATAATAAATGTAATTGACAACACTCGGTAATTGGGTTTTGAATGATAATGATAATAATCATATAGGCATGATGCCATATCAGAGATCGGGTCATGTAGTGATCGACCTTGGGGGCAAGTCCCGAAACCCAGCTGGGCCACTACGGTGGTGATATCATGGTTTGCCTAGGAAAAAAAAATGGTATTTCTGATAGTAAGAGTAGACTGTTCTGGGTCAGAACGGTTCTACTCAAATTATTTATTTAAGTTTTCTTTTGAGTACTCCTAACAATGAAATGTTTCTTTAAAGTAAATTATTTTATAAAACCTAGTCCTACTGAGCCTTTCGCTCACATTTTATTGTTTTAAATTTCCCCCTCTAGGTGGTTTCCCATTTAGGTTTGGAGAGGATTCTTCGGACCGAACTCAGGAGCAATAAGAGGATTGATTTATATTTTGTATTCTTTAATCAAGGCATGTAAGATTTAATTTTATCTGTATTCTGGACTGTGATTGTATTTAAGATATTGTCAGAACCATGTGTGTGCACAAGTTGTGGGTTGTGGAACCCATACTCGCGGTTTTTATTTAATTTTTATTCTTTGCTTAATATTTATAAATTCTTTTATAAAATGTGGTGGAAATCTTCTTATTTCTTACTTAATTTGATCCTTAAATCATTGGTTTTTAATTAAATTCTCTTTTAATTAATTTAAATAATCCGCCACGTCACCTCCCGTACTCTGGGGCGTGACATACTTATTATATAGTAATATAAATATTGATCTTATCGAGCTAGGCATTAATTATATGTATATGCAATTAATGGTATCAAGGGAAGCACATAATATTGGTGATGATGATGATGATCAAACTAAGAAAGCTAAAATCATAGAAGACGACGAATTGGAGAGGAATGGATGTTTGGGAATTGTAAAAGAGCAGACGTTCAGGTTCTACATTGCTAGGAAATGTGTGGCAATGCTACTTTGTTGGCACAAATACAGCAACGTCTAGTAATTCTTCTTCTTCTTCTTTTTTTGTTAACTTAATTTGTCCCTTAATTCTTCTATCTTCTTCTTCAATTCGCCTTTATGGCTTACTGTTATATGCCTGGAGACTTGTCAGCAACTATTTAAAACTTATGATGTTTATATTATCTTTTGTCCATTTTTATGTGTATTTATTTCTGTGTTCCATATATTATTCTTGGTCCATGCTTCATCTCTCCCCATTTTTTTTTTTTTTTGGGATAAATCCTGTGTCCCAAAACATAAATTTGGCCAAGTACGTACTTCTTTTCTTTTCCTATCTTTCTCTGTTGGGGTTCTCCCGAGGGTGGAAGCTATATATATAGCTGGATGATGGTCATAAAGGTGTACATACATGTATATACCTTATAATTCTGAAAGATTTCTCATCGTAATAACAATCGTTTACAGCAACTAGTACTACTTCTTTCTTCTGTACATAGACACACACATTCATATCGTGACTTCCTAAATTCATGAATTGAACTCATATTGCTAACTTGCCCTTTTATTTTCTTCACCTTATATGGTAATATAGTGTACATATGATACGCAATTGATTTCAAAAGAAAGAACTACATATATTTTTCTAACATCAAAGAGAAGATAAGTTAATTAATTATACAAATAATACAAAAAGCCCTATCCCACAAAATATACATAATGACAGTATAGGGTGCTCAATTTGTATCTCCATTTTTTCAACAATGGATACAACTGTTAATTAATTATCATTCTCTAAAAAATGAAATAAATAAAAGAAAGAAAAACATAATTGATTGATTATATCACGATCGATCACGAAAATAGGAAAAAGGAGCGTCTGATCTTGTCAAGAAGCTCTCCATGTATAGCGATCACTACATTGATAACATTAATGTTCCACAAGGAACCTGTAACGTCCCGAAATTTATTTAACATTAATGTAATGTAAATGATGAATTAGTGTGCCATAATTAAAGTTTTAACTTTAATTAGATTATTTGGTTGGATTTTGAATTTTGGTTGTTTTGTTAAACTGATGTATTCAAATGATTTCTCATTTGTTTTAAAATGATGTTTTGAGTTTTAAAACACAACAATTTGTAAAATGTTAAAAATACTCTGTTTTACAAAACCGTGGGCGGCACATGGTTTTCGCACAGTAAAACCGCCCACCGATTTTCTCTATTTATTTCTCTCTTCTCTCTCTCCCTCTTCACTCTCACGGGCTCTCTCTCTCTCTTCCCTCTCTCTCACTCGGCAGCCCCCCTCTCTCTCTCAATCTCTCTCAAATTTTTGATTTCCATTCGAATCCAAGTTTCGGAACAGCAAGGAGGAAGCTCGGGGACGTGATTCGGCGACCGAGAACGCGGATTGAAGCTTCGATTCGAGGTTAGATTCGAAATTTCTAAACTTTTTACAAAATTTTCGAATTTGTGTGTTTTTGAAATCTAAGTTTGTTTTAGCTTAGAAAACCGTGGATTTGTGTTAAATGAGCTTAGAACAACTAGAATCTAAGCCTAGATTGAAGAAAAACGGATTTGATTCAAGATTTCCATTTTTCTCCTCTTTTTCTCATTTTCGGATTTTTGAGGATTTTGAGTTTAAATGTTGTTTAAATGATCCCAAACATGTTTTAGAATGTTTTTCTATCAACTATGATTGTTTTTCATGCCTGGGATTTGAGAAAAACAGGTTAGAAACAAGATTTGGATTTTGGGGATCGAGAAACCCGTGGCTGGGATTTCTGGATTTTCCCAGTTCGGCAGGCCGAAGTTCATGTTCGGCAGGCCGGAGTGATGATCGGCAGGCCGGTGTTCTTCCGATCGGCAGGCCGAATCTGGGGCAATGTTCGGCAGGCCGAACCTTGTTTCCGGCAGGCCGAACTGTGCAGTTCGGCAGGCCGAAGCAGGGCGTCCGGCAGGCCGACCGAGGCATGGAAAATTTTGTGATTTTTACCCGATTTCACTGTTTTGAACCCTGATTTAAATCCCAACCTTATAGGATGATTTTAATGACACAAATGGCACACTAGGACATCATGAAATGATTTAGTAACATAGAATGTCTCGAACTAGATATTGATCGGCTTAGTTTGTATCTAGGACTGTTCGTGGTTCCGTGGAGCTAACGTATAGCGGACCGGGATTACGGTGTGGGGTACCGGCACGAGTACTGAGGTAGGACTTCTATCCTATTTCTTTGGTAGCCTGGTTTTGAAATGATTTGGCTTTGAAAATGATTTCTATCAAAATGTTTTCAACGGTTGTTTGAAAATGATTTTATCGGTAGTATTTTAATACACCGTGATTATGAAATGAATTTCATAATGAATGTAATGGACAATACTCGGTAATTGGATTTGAATGATAATGATAACAAACACTAAGGCATGATGCCATATCAGAGATCGGGTCGTGTGACGAACGACCTTGGGGGCAGGTCCCGAAACCCAGCTGGGCCACTACGGTGGTGATATCATGGTTTGCCTAGGTAAAAGTAAATTGGTGTTTTGATTTGACGAGTAGACTGTTCTGTGTCAGAACGGTTCTACTCAATTTATTTATTTATTTATCTAACGTTTTATTTCTGTATACTCCTGATAATGTTTTGTTTCTTTGCATCGAATTATTTTATAAAACCTAGTCCTACTGAGCCTTTCGCTCACGTTTTATTGTTTTAAATTTCCCCCCCTTCTAGGTGGTTTTCCATATAGGTTTGGAGGAGATTCTTCAGACCGGACTCAGGAGCACTAGGAGAATTTATTTATATTCAGTATTATTAATCAAGGCATGTAAGGCTCAACTTTATTTGTACTTGGACTGTAATTGTATTTGTGATATTGTCAGATCCATGTGTGTGCACAAGTTGTGGGTTGTGGAACCCATATTCGCGGTTTTTATTCAATTATTGTTATTTGTTTAATGATTTTAAATTCCTTTATAAAAATGTGGTGGAAAAATCTTCTTTGTTTCTTGCTTAATGGGATTTTTAAACCCTTAATTTCGATTAAGTTCTCTTTTAATTAATCTAAATATTCCGCCACGTCACCTCCCGTACTCCGGGGCGTGACAGAATGGTATCAGAGCTCAAGGTTATGAACCTTGGGAATTGTGCACACATAGGTTTGACAATGAAATACATCTGACAGTCCAAATTTTGTTTTCAGAAGTGAGAGAATGGCACCTAGACGTCATTCGACAGCTGACGCGGAGTTCGGAAATGATGAGGGCCTGATGAGGTCTATGATGGCGGCTTTCCGGCAGATGGCAGCCAGGGCTAGACCGGAAGACTCCAGTGTTGGTAGTCGGCATGCCTTCTTTAAGGAATTTCGGCGGGCGTCTATTCCGACTTTTGATGGCAATGAGGATCCGCAGTTAGCAGAGTATTGGTTGGATTCGATTTTGAAGCATCTTGATACCCTTGGTGTGCCTGAGGAGTATCGTGTAGAGTTTGCGGCGTATAAGCTCGAGGGTGGCGCTAACACCTGGTGGAAACAAACTAAGCGTCTGGAGCGCGGTGGCAATATCAGTTGGGACAAGTTCGAGGAGCTGTTCTATGATCGGTATTTTCCGCAGGGATATAGAGACCAGAAAGCAGCTGAGTTTTATAGATTGCAGCAGGGTGATATGTCAGTTCGGGAGTATGAGGCAAGGTTTAACAAGTTGGCTAGGTTTGCTCCATCAGCTGTGGCATCGGAGCGCGAGAAATGCATCAAGTTTCAGGAGGGACTCAAGGCTCCTATTCGGCGGCAGTTGGTTGCTCTACGGCTTAGGAGTTTCGGAGAGCTTGTGTCGTCGGCGATCTCCGTGGAGAATGATTACGTGCAGTGTTGTGAAGATCGAGCCAAGGCTTCAGGAGGACCGCAGAGGAGTGGCAGGAAGAGCACCAGTAGTCGTCCAGCTCCAGGGAAAGGCAAGCAAGGCGGTGCGACCAGTGGCAGTAGCAGTTCGTCTGGCAGCGGGCGCAGCAACCCCTACAGCTTTCATTGTCATTTCTGTCAGCAGCCCGGACACATCAAGAGGAATTGCCCAATCAGGAGTGCTCGTCTTGGATCGCAGACCGGGGAGGATGCCAGTCGTTCATCTCAGCCTCAGCCTCAGACCCTACCTCCACCTCCGCAGTACCCGCAGTTGCAGTATCCGCAGTTTTCTCCTCAGCAATTCACATATCCGGCACGGGGACAGCAGCAGCAGTATTTCCAGCGCAGTGTTCCTCAGTATAGAGCTCCGAGTGCAGGTAGTGTGCAGTTGTCTCCATCTCAGCAGCATCGGCCGAGTAATGCAGGACCCAGCAATGTCGGTAGAGGAAAAGGAAAGGCACCAGTGCAGGTTCATGCAATGGCATCTGGAGGGTCAGATTCTCAGATTGGTAACGCAGTTGTTGATGGTATGATCTTGGTTTCCAGATCTCTAGCACGCGTTCTATTTGATACCGGTGCATCTCATTCTCTCATTTCGAGTTCTTTTGTACATGCCTTGGGATTAGAGATAGAAGAGTTTAATGAACCCCTAGCTATAATTTCTCCCTTGGGGCGGGTGTGTGTAAATCATATGTGTAAATCTTGTAAAATAAAGATTGGGGATGAGATTTTGAAAAGTGATTTGATTATACTCCCCATGAGTTCCTATGATGTGATTCTAGGAATGGACTGGTTGTCCAGGTATAGTGCAGTTGTGGACTGCCAACTTAGAAAAGTGACCCTAGTGTCTGATAGGGGAACGGTAATCACTTACCAGGGTGGTGGTGATTGGCTAATGAGTGAGCGTCTCATGAAGTCATGTCTAGGAGGGCGAAGGAATCTAGATTGTTTTGCTTTTCTTGCCAATCTAGATTGCGAGCCCTATGTTTCGAGTAGTAGTGTAGCGATTCCGGTGGTTGGTGAGTTCGAGGATGTTTTCCCCGACGAGTTGCCAGGATTGCCACCGCATCGGGAGATTGAGTTTGGTATCGAGTTGTTTCCAGGGACATCACCGATTTCTATGGCACCTTATCGGATGGCGCCGGCAGAAATGAAGGAATTGAGGAAGCAACTTCAGGAGCTTGCTGATAAAGGATATATTCGGAATAGCACATCTCCGTGGGGAGCACCAGTTTTGTTTGCTAAGAAGCACGATGGGACTCTCAGGTTATGTGTGGATTATCGGCAGCTGAACCGTGTTACGGTGAAGAACAAGTATCCTTTGCCTAGGATTGATGAGCTATTTGATCAGTTGGGAGGTTCGCGATACTTCTCGAAGATTGACTTGCGTTCAGGTTATCATCAGCTCAGAATCAAGGAAGAGGATATTCCCAAGACAGCTTTTAGGACTCGGTATGGGCACTTCGAGTTTCTGGTTATGTCTTTCGGGTTGACGAATGCTCCAGCAGCTTTCATGGATCTGATGAACAGGATATTCAGGCCGTATCTGGATCAGTTTGTGATCGTGTTCATCGATGATATTCTTGTGTATTCTAAGACATGGGAGGAGCATGAGCAGCATCTTCGGATCGTGCTTCAGACTTTGCGGGAGCACCAGTTGTATGCTAAGAGGGAAAAGTGTGAGTTCTGGTTGACCGAGGTCAAATTTCTGGGTCATGTCATTTCGGAGCATGGTATTTCAGTGGATCCGTCCAAGATTGAAGCTATATTGGAGTGGGAACGACCAAGAAATGTAGCGGAGATTCGCAGCTTCTTAGGTCTTGCTGGATATTACAGGAAATTTGTAAAGGACTTTTCGAAGATTGCAGCTCCGTTGACGAGGTTGACCAAGAAAAATGTCAGGTTTGAGTGGGATGAAGACTGTGAGTCTGCTTTTCAGGAATTGAAGAACCGGTTGACTTCAGCTCCAGTATTAGTTATTCCTAGTAGTGACGAGCCGTATGAGGTTTATGCTGATGCTTCAGGGCGCGGACTTGGATGCGTGTTGATGCAGCATGGACGTGTGGTTGCGTACGGATCGAGACAGCTACGCCCTCACGAGCGGAATTATCCTACTCACGATTTAGAGCTTGCAGCGGTGATCTACGCGCTGAAGATTTGGAGATGTTATTTGTATGGAGCGTCGTTTCAGGTCTTCTCCGATCACAAGAGTTTGAGGCATTTGTTCACTCAGAGGGATCTCAACTTGAGGCAGCGCAGATGGGTGGAGTACATGGAGGATTATGATTTCGCGTTGCAGTATCATCCCGGGAAAGCTAATGTGGTCGCGGACGCGCTTAGCAGGAGGTCTTCAGGGATTCTCGCTTGTTTGATTTTTGAGGACTGGAGCAGGGATGCGACAGTGAGTGAGTATCGGCTACAGTATCATGACGACGGTGATCGAGTTTTGTTATATCACGTGAAAGCGACTCCAGCTCTTGTTCGGATGGTGAAGCAAGGTCAGTGGCAGGATCGACATTTGCAGGGGATTTGGTCGCGGATTCAGAACGGGGAGCAGTTTGAAGAATGGAGCGTGCATGCAGATGGATCGTTGTACTTCCGGGAGCGTCTTGCAGTTCCAGTTATCGCCGAGGTGACGAAAGCCGTTCTAGACGAAGCCCATAGGTCTTAGTTCGCTATTCATCCAGGGAGCACCAAGATGTATCGTGATTTGAAGAGGCAGTATTGGTGGAGAGGCATGAAGAATGATGTTCGTGAGTACGTGGCCAAGTGTTCGACGTGTCTTCAGGTGAAAGCCGAGCATCAAAAGCCTGCAGGTCAGCTTCAGCCGCTTCCTATTCCAGGGTAGAAATGGGAGCATGTGACGATGGATTTTCTCACAGGTTTGCCGAGGACGGAGCAGCAGCATGATGCAGTTTGGGTTATGGTCGACAGGTTGACGAAATCGGCGCATTTCATTCCGTTTAGGTCAACGTGTTCTATGAAGGTTCTCGGAGAGTTGTATATGCAAAACATTGTGAGGTTGCATGGAGTTCCTTTGTCTATCACCTCTGATCGAGACACCAGGTTTAATGCTAAGTACTGGAGGAGTTTTCAGGAGGCTTTAGGTACAGATTTGAACTTCAGTACGACATTTCATCCTCAGACTGATGGGCAGTCTGAGCGGGTTATTCAGGTTCTCGAGGATATGTTGCGTGCTTGTGCGTTGGACTTCGGCGGAAATTGGAAGCAACATTTGCATTTGGCGGAGTTTGCGTACAACAACAGTTATCAGGCGAGTATCGGTATGGCACCATTTGAGGCGTTGTATGGGCGACCGTGTCGGTCACCTGTGTGTTGGGCCGAGCCGGAAGATAGAGTTATACTTGGGCCGGAAGAGATTCGTGATAGCAACGAGAAAGTCGCGGTGATTCGAGATCGGTTGAGGGCAGCTCAGAGTCGGCAGAAGAGCTACGCAGATAGGAGACGTAGACCTTTGGAGTTCGCGGTTGGAGATTTTGTTCTCTTGAGGGTGTCACCTCGTAAGGGAACTATGCGGTTCGGAGTGAGTGGGAAGCTCGCGCCGAGGTATATTGGGCCGTTCGAGATCACTCAGCGTGTTGGTGTGGTCGCTTATCGGCTTGATCTTCCGCCCGAACTTTCTCATGTGCATGATGTGTTTCATGTGTCGATGCTTAGGAAGTGTCCACCTGAGCAGGATAAGATAGTTTCGTTTCGCGATGTGCAGGTTCAGGAGGATACGACGTACGAAGAAGTGCCGATTCTGATCATCGACCGGAAAGTGATTAGCTTGCGTCGTCGTGAGATACCGTTGGTAAAGGTCGTGTGGCAGCATCACGGGGTTGATGAAGCCACTTGGGAACTAGAATCGAATATGCGGGAATTGTATCCGCATTTGTTTTGTTTCTGAAATGAGTTGTAAATTTCGTGGACGAAATTTCTTTTAGGGGTGGAGAGCTGTAACGTCCCGAAATTTATTTAACATTAATGTAATGTAAATGATGAATTAGTGTGCCATAATTAAAGTTTTAACTTTAATTAGATTATTTGGTTGGATTTTGAATTTTGGTTGTTTTGTTAAACTGATGTATTCAAATGATTTCTCATTTGTTTTAAAATGATGTTTTGAGTTTTAAAACACAACAATTTGTAAAATGTTAAAAATACTCTGTTTTACAAAACCGTGGGCGGCACATGGTTTTCGCACAGTAAAACCGCCCACCGATTTTCTCTATTTATTTCTCTCTTCTCTCTCTCCCTCTTCACTCTCACGGGCTCTCTCTCTCTCTTCCCTCTCTCTCACTCGGCAGCCCCCCTCTCTCTCTCAATCTCTCTCAAATTTTTGATTTCCATTCGAATCCAAGTTTCGGAACAGCAAGGAGGAAGCTCGGGGACGTGATTCGGCGACCGAGAACGCGGATTGAAGCTTCGATTCGAGGTTAGATTCGAAATTTCTAAACTTTTTACAAAATTTTCGAATTTGTGTGTTTTTGAAATCTAAGTTTGTTTTAGCTTAGAAAACCGTGGATTTGTGTTAAATGAGCTTAGAACAACTAGAATCTAAGCCTAGATTGAAGAAAAACGGATTTGATTCAAGATTTCCATTTTTCTCCTCTTTTTCTCATTTTCGGATTTTTGAGGATTTTGAGTTTAAATGTTGTTTAAATGATCCCAAACATGTTTTAGAATGTTTTTCTATCAACTATGATTGTTTTTCATGCCTGGGATTTGAGAAAAACAGGTTAGAAACAAGATTTGGATTTTGGGGATCGAGAAACCCGTGGCTGGGATTTCTGGATTTTCCCAGTTCGGCAGGCCGAAGTTCATGTTCGGCAGGCCGGAGTGATGATCGGCAGGCCGGTGTTCTTCCGATCGGCAGGCCGAATCTGGGGCAATGTTCGGCAGGCCGAACCTTGTTTCCGGCAGGCCGAACTGTGCAGTTCGGCAGGCCGAAGCAGGGCGTCCGGCAGGCCGACCGAGGCATGGAAAATTTTGTGATTTTTACCCGATTTCACTGTTTTGAACCCTGATTTAAATCCCAACCTTATAGGATGATTTTAATGACACAAATGGCACACTAGGACATCATGAAATGATTTAGTAACATAGAATGTCTCGAACTAGATATTGATCGGCTTAGTTTGTATCTAGGACTGTTCGTGGTTCCGTGGAGCTAACGTATAGCGGACCGGGATTACGGTGTGGGGTACCGGCACGAGTACTGAGGTAGGACTTCTATCCTATTTCTTTGGTAGCCTGGTTTTGAAATGATTTGGCTTTGAAAATGATTTCTATCAAAATGTTTTCAACGGTTGTTTGAAAATGATTTTATCGGTAGTATTTTAATACACCGTGATTATGAAATGAATTTCATAATGAATGTAATGGACAATACTCGGTAATTGGGTTTGAATGATAATGATAACAAACACTAAGGCATGATGCCATATCAGAGATCGGGTCGTGTGACGAACGACCTTGGGGGCAGGTCCCGAAACCCAGCTGGGCCACTACGGTGGTGATATCATGGTTTGCCTAGGTAAAAGTAAATTGGTGTTTTGATTTGACGAGTAGACTGTTCTGTGTCAGAACGGTTCTACTCAATTTATTTATTTATTTATCTAACGTTTTATTTCTGTATACTCCTGATAATGTTTTGTTTCTTTGCATCGAATTATTTTATAAAACCTAGTCCTACTGAGCCTTTCGCTCACGTTTTATTGTTTTAAATTTCCCCCCCTTCTAGGTGGTTTTCCATATAGGTTTGGAGGAGATTCTTCAGACCGGACTCAGGAGCACTAGGAGAATTTATTTATATTCAGTATTATTAATCAAGGCATGTAAGGCTCAACTTTATTTGTACTTGGACTGTAATTGTATTTGTGATATTGTCAGATCCATGTGTGTGCACAAGTTGTGGGTTGTGGAACCCATATTCGCGGTTTTTATTCAATTATTGTTATTTGTTTAATGATTTTAAATTCCTTTATAAAAATGTGGTGGAAAAATCTTCTTTGTTTCTTGCTTAATGGGATTTTTAAACCCTTAATTTCGATTAAGTTCTCTTTTAATTAATCTAAATATTCCGCCACGTCACCTCCCGTACTCCGGGGCGTGACAGAACCGCAGCTATAGTATGTCCTAATTTTCTTGAAATTACAAGCTTGACCCCTTTTGGTAAATCCATCATGCTTATTTAAAGTTGAACAAGTCTAGTCGTATGATCCCCAACTCTTTAAATTAAAAAAAAAAAACCCTAGTCTGATGGGAGAGAAAACAAAAGGAATAATTAATAGGATATTTTAGACACCAATGGTGTTGAACACCGTACATTAATAAAGAATAAGTCCTACAGAATGGGATTTAAAATAAGGCTCATTTTTTATTAGTTGTAGTGCTTTACACTTACGGTTCCTAAGTATTTTTCTTATTTATAAGAGGAATTAATATAGGACTTATCCATATATTTAATTAGGACTTAAATTTTGGTTCCTAAGGATAAATAAGGGAATTTACAACAATCATATGAAGAGAAAAGTCCTCTTCTCTTCTCCATTTTTTTTCCCATCCACATTATATACGTTTTTCACTTACAAATTAAGGCATAAATTGAATATTCGAAGATATTTAATAAACGTTTCGAAGCCGGCAAGCGCAAGCATAGCACATGAAAATTTAAGTAAAATGTCTCTCAGCCAAATTTTTTTTAAAAAAAAAAAGAAAAGGAAAAAAAAATTCACAGGGAAAATGTGGACATCAATCATCATGCATGTGTGCCCATACTTGAGAATAAGCAGGGTCCACGCAGTACCGTACAATGCTCGTATATGGGCAAAAAACACTCCACCCACCCAACAGAAAAATAATCTGGAGCTTAAATTAATTAAATACAAATAAAAAGAAAACACTACTTACGTGGTTTGACAATGTTGCTTGCATTAGGAGAAGCATAGAACAAATCCATAGGACTGTACAAAAACCGCCCGCACCCGACAACCGCTTGCGTCTGCACCCGCTCATCTAAAAAAAACAGGTTTACGTTAACAACCCATTGGTGGGCGAGTTGAACCCGTCCACCAATATATTCGGTGGGCGGGTTTGGTTCTAAGTTTTTGTAGACGGGTTCAATCCGCACCCGTCCGCCTATATATTTTTTTAAAAAACTTATCATTTATTTCATTTTATTCTTATTTTAGAGATGATTGAACAATTCAACACTTCAAGCATGGGCTCGGCTGCCTCTTGACATATTAGAAACTGAAAATTCTCCTATTATTTTGTGAAGTGATCAAAATTCAAATCAAGTAAGTTAGTAGAGAAAGCCCTAAAAGAAAAAGAACACTTGACTTTGTTCATCATTTCATTTGTAGCATTCTATTATTTTCAAATCCAGTGAATAAGCTTTAATTTTTATGGACTGTTAACTTTATTTATTACTTCATATGTAGTTGATGTTTCTTGTTGCAATGAATGATTATGTTTCTTAATTTGTACTTTTGAATATGGTCACTGTCTTTAAGCATCAAACTTGTTGGGAATGCTTTATTTATTATCATCTTATATTTTCTACAATTTTTCTTCACTTTCTAAAAAAAAGGTCCAAAAAATTACATTGGGCAATAGCATAGGTCTAAACCGCCTCAACCCACCCGCACTCGCCCGCAACCACCCAAAACCAAACCAAAACCGCC